>JACXGJ010016460.1:0-12289 GCA_016801105.1 Esox niger
AAAGGTGAGGGCAGTATGGTCAAGGTGAGGGCAGTATGGAAAAGGTGGAGGTGGTATGGTTAAGGTGAGGGTAGTATGATTAAGGTGCAGGTGGTATGGTCAAGGTGAGGGCAGATTGTTGCACCTGAACATGATCAGAAAAGAAGATGAATACATTTGCATTTTGCATCCCAGTAGTAGTCAACACTTCTGCTTTCTCGGTTACTGGGGAAAGAACTAACAAACATTAATGTCCGCTGCTAACGTTTGCTAGAAAAACTTTGATTTCTTGTTAATGCATGGTCAGGGTATGTTTTAATCTCAGAAAGCTAATAAGGATCTCCCGACAGTAACATAAAAAGAAGCTCCATTTGAACCTCTCCACAGACTTTTTGAATTCATGATTTTCTTTATATGCAGCGATGACTTAGCTTGGATTGTAGGATGGGTGAAACAAAGATAAGGAATAGTTAACGTAATCTTCTCTACTGTCTGTTGGTCTTTATGTCTCCCAGCATGTTTCCAAGCTGTAATCATTTTATAGTTTACCTTTGTCTTTCAAGTTTCTGTGACATGTCAGTGAACTGATAAATGACCTTAAATACAGTCCATGGCCTGTAACTTGACTGTCAATCGCATCCGCATGGACATATTCCAAAGTCATTGATAGTACTTTAATATTCTTCCTATCGGATCTTTAATGTGTATTGATCCCTACTTACCAGCATGGTATGAAGAGCTTGGTATGGACCAAGTGGTCTGACGATAGTTGTTTTCTCTGTATCTGGTCATCATTGACCCTTGATAACCCAGGAGACATGTTGACCAATTGTCAACCACTTCCCATGATTGCCTAACCTTAATGTGTGTTTATTCAATTGAAATAACGTATAATAATTATTTACATTTGAAAAACCAACATCCCATTTTACAAATTTGTACCCATTTTACCCACTTTTAAACCAACTTTTTTGGATTGGGTCCTTGATACTGAACAGACATCTCTGGGTGAGTCATTTGTTTCTCCTCTTTCTCCCAGCCTTGTCACTGCCACTCCAGACTTGTCACTGTCTTGGGGAGTAAATGATGTAATCCCACAGCTCATATACATTGAATAATGGGCACTATGAAAACACGATTTCAACAATGTCAACCACTCTCAACCAATGCAGTGGTATCTAGGGACATCCAAGTGTCTTTTCAACCTCTCATAGTAGGGTAATTCCACTGTTATTATTACACAGTTTCCACAATGTCAACCTCTCTCAACCAATGTGATCGTGTCAGGGGACATTCAGGGGACATTGCAAAGATTTAGTCACTGGATGGACATTTGATTTTGTAATTCAGTCATACCTTATCAGAGAACCCCCTGCTCATATAAATAGGCTTTTCAAAGATGCTAACTAATATGTCTAACAATGTGAACTAAAGCCTCATAAATGCAGTATATATACAGCTCTGGAAAAATAAAGAGACCACTGCAAAAAAGTTGGAAAGGAAAGTTTTATTCAAATTACCTTTGAGGTACTACTTGCACTGTTTTTGCCATCCAGCTGGTCCTATTGCAAGAGGATTTTCCTTGTTAAATTAGATTTGGTTCAGGTAATCAACTAATCAGTAAGTAAAATGAGATGTGTCTATGTTGGAATTTAACAAACAATGGAATAGAATGGCTGCCATGCATGTAGAGATGCTGATTTAAATAAATTAGGAGTGGTCACTTAACTTTTTCCAAAGCTGTATGTATCTATGTAAATACTTATATGTTGTTCCCCTCAGTGGGTAAAAAAAAATGACAATGCCATGGTCTGATGACGTTTGTACCACGTTTTGTTTCTTGCTGAAGACTCTGATGAGATCAATGTGTTATCATCCATGAGATGCCTTGCATGCTGTTTCTAATAGATTAAATATTCCAAACATGAACACAGCCTTATTTTTGCAATATTAAAACACAAAATGTGATTTTCAGTGTGTTTTTTAGCTGGGTTAGAACCCAGTTTTTCTGGGCCTCTAGAGTGGCGCAGTGGTCTGCAAGCTTGCCCCACAAATGATATTGTGGCACTATCGCCGTGGGTTTGTGCCCTGGTCATTCCACTGCCAATTGTGGCCGGGGGGTCCGGTAGGGCGGCGCATATTGGGCTGGCGTCGCGAGACGGTAAGGAATTGAGGCGGGTGCCTCTGACCTGGCTGGGGATAAGACAATGTGTGCAAGCATTTCCTCTGATGTATTGCCCCACATTGACTTCCTGGTTAAGGGTGGGGGTGTAAAAGAAGCAGACTGACTGATTGGACGGGTTTCGGGGGGGGGGCCTTTGATGATCTAGTGCTTTCCTGACTCCGCAGGGACTGTAGCGGTGGCACAAGGTCATAAAGTGGAATTGGGAGAAAAAGGTTGTAAAACTTGAAAAAAAAGAACCCTGTTATCTAATTCTCTCTACTTTATAATATTCCAAGATGAAAATCTTTACTTTTTCCAAGCTCTTTCAATTGATATGTGGATATGTGGTTTGTTTTAATGCATTTGTCCCTGAGGTGGTAATTCCCACAACTTTTTGGTTTGGCTTTTGATCTGACATGTACTGACAATGTGGGACCTTATACAGACAGGTGTGTCTTTCCAAATCACGAAAAGTTCTACAAACATCTCAAGGATGATCGGTTGTAATAACAAAGCTCTATAACAGAATTATTTGAGACTTCTAGCTTGATTTCGCTCACAAGTACACAAGCTGCCACAAGGAGTCACTAGAACAAGAAAAGACAAGGCAACACAATAACATTACTAACCTCAAAACAAGAACAATACTGGCCAACTGCATCCTAGTCTGGGCTATTCCACATTCTCGATTTGAACCTAGTGTCTCAATAACGCAGCTGACTGCAAGGCAGGGACTTTAATGCATTCAGGGTTACCCCGCTTCTTGCCATTCAGCTTCTTTGCCTTTTTTTGTCTGAGTGGGTGTTTACTGATTTGGGTTGTGGTGTCATCGTTGTAATTGCTAGAGTGGTGGTCTAATTCGTCGTTTACAACATTCATTGAAATTAGCTTGTAAGTTTAATATTTTGGACACAGTAATTGTAGAGTAACTGTCCTATAACTGGAGTTATACTGCAAGATACTTACATTACAGTTGTTTATCCCTTTTATACCAGAGGCTGTAATTGAACATAATTGCAGCAAGAAATGTATTTAGTTGCCAGTAGAAATGTGACAACATCGATTAAAGTTGCTAGAAGGTTTATTGACTAGCTACAATTGCCTTGGTAACCAAACAAACAGATTTAAATAAGTTATCTGGCCAAACCTTCATTCTGCATTTAGATGCCATTATGAAAATCATATTCAATAAATGCTATTAATGTTTTCAATTTGCCTTTGCTTTGAAAAACTGGTGAAAATGTAGGCCATTCAAGCCAATCAAGAAACAACAATTTATAAATTGAATTCATGAATATTCAGTACCACCAGAATGTATATTAATTACAATTCAATTTAAATCAGTGTGGAGCTAGAGTGAAAAACATGATTAGGCAAAAGGGAACTCACAGCTAATTCCTCCCTAAATAGTGAGATGAGTGATTGTGGGGAATGAACAGGGAGGTCCTGATCATTGTAAGCTAACATTGTACTGTATGCTGTAGAAGCCAGATGGTAGCTCATAAATCCAACACCAGGCTCTGACACATATTAGCATTTAGTTAGCAGCCCCAGCTTGCACAGCCATTTAGGTAATATCTCCATTGGATCACATTGGAAATGGTGATTGAGTGAGTTTGGGATCTGTAGACACTGGTCCATGTTCACCTCAGTGTTGGAAATATTGATTTATAGTCAATTTTGTAAAATCCAAGTTGTCATTTTTTATTCTACCCTCAGTTCTTTTTATTTCATTCACCTTTTATTTAGTCAAGTTAATCAATGAAAATGAATTCCAGTTTTCAACAAGCCCAAGCTAGGAAGCTGAGTGAAGGTGGTAGAGACAACAGTGTCTATGTATAAGGACGGATAGGGACTGCCACAGCTCAGAGACCAATGGTCTCCCTGACAGCGAGGGAAGATGCTGCCTACATTGATTTAATGGTACACCTTGTCCCACCGAGTTCAATCTTCGCAGCAAACCTTTTTTCATTTGGGCGAGCGAAGCGAACTATGAGCTGACTGATTTTTCTTTCTTCGTCAGTGTTTTGGCCTCCACCACGGAGTGTTTTATGTGGAGGAACCAAACGTAAAGGACCAAGGTTGAGATGTCCTATTCCACAGGCTAACCTCCTGGCAGAGAAGTGCTTCTCTTTCTGGACATTAGTTTAAAAGGACAAAATCAGCTCTGTGTCTCCAGAAGCCTGCCTGAGGTTGTTGATCCTATAGAAATAGGAAGGTGCACTGGCAATGCCTTTCAAACGTGTACTCATAGTCTGGTGTTAGACACCTCCACGACTCACAAAGGCTTATGGGAAGGTTTGAAGGAAGTTTGGCCACAACATGCTGTGATAACATGAAAGACTATTACCTAGCTGATCGAACCCCATTTGTTGGCCGGACCCTATTTATGCCCCCAAACAATCTGAGTGAATCTAAGCTAA
This sequence comes from Esox niger, assembly GCA_016801105.1. Taxonomy (NCBI): domain Eukaryota; kingdom Metazoa; phylum Chordata; class Actinopteri; order Esociformes; family Esocidae; genus Esox; species Esox niger. The sequence continues at coordinate 4,567 of JACXGJ010016460.1, forward strand.
TAGCAATAAATCTGTCAGCAGTGTGTTCTTTCCTACGTCGTCTAGCAAAAGAGCTGTGTGCTTCAACAAGTTACATTTCCGAAGATTGACAACATGCCTGAAAGCTAGCTCCTAACTATCATTTACACCTGTTGTACACAGTCAGTGAACTTATACCAACCATATATTAGGTTGCAGTGTGTACAACAAATATTTAAGATGTCTTTGTGTGAGTGGTTTCACCATCCTGGAAAGGGACTGACAATCCCTGTGAGGATAAATAAAACATGAAACCCGGTACGGACGTTTTGACTGGAATCAAACATGGAATCAGGTGCGGACGTTTTGACTGGAATCAAACATGGAATCAGGTGCGGATATTTTGACTGGAATCAAACATGGAATCAGGTGCGGACGTTTTGACTGGAATCAAACATGGAATCAGGTGCGGACATTTTGACTGTAATAAAACATGGAATCAGGTGCGGACATTTTGACTGGAATAAAACATGGAACCTGGCAGACGTTTTGCTGATCCCAATCAGAAAAAGGGCAATTTCTGTCTCAGGGGTTTACAGTAGAAGTCCTTTGTAGGGATAGAGTAAGTAGAAAAGGAACCAGGTAAGCTTAGTTTCATTGGCCCGCAATTAAAATGAATAAATATTGTTGCTTTCAGTGGATTCAAACTCGGGTCTCATACCACTATGACACGGCATAGTGAGAGAATGGTGGAAAGCCCAACCCTTTTGCTGCCCGAGAGGTTTTACCCCCAAAAGCAAAGCATGCACAGTTGCGTACCTCGAAAATACATCAGAAACAGTCACAATATAACCGTAAACAGTTTTAGTTACTATAACGTAGCTAATGACTGTTGTAAGTAGCCAGCAACATTCTTATCTATTCTGATCCAAAAATGCATGCACGGATGCGTACTTTGAAAATCTACCAGAACTGTCGCAGTATAAACAGTTTTTTTTTAGGCTTATCATAATGTAGATAGTGAAGGTTATAGCCAATAAAGCTGCAGTCTAACCAGGAATCATTGCAAATGCATAGTTTGTTTTGACTGCAAGGAGATGACATCTCGGGACCTATAACTTGCCGGTCCACTTCTCTAACCACTACGCTATTTAACAAGGTAAGGCTGTCAGTCAGTCAGTCACTCACTCAGTCAGTAAGAGACATTCACTCCTCTTGGTTGGCCCTGCTTACGCAGTCTGGCAAAATGTAGGGTTAGGAGTTAGTTTTAGGTTCAGAGTTAGGGTTATGGTTAACATTAGGGGAAACCATTTGGCTCAAGATGTTTTTTAAATACGTGAAGGGCCACATAATATTACTTTTTTTAATGAAAATCCATTTGGGAATAATGACAAATGACATAGTTATATAAAAAAATATTGGGGCAGAACGTCTGTGTAGTTTTATAGCTTTCAGAAGGGTTTATTTTATTTTAACCTATAGTTTATGATTTTATAGTTTATTGTTGTTTGGCAGGGTAGATTCATCTAACGGTCCTAGTTTGCCCACCCTGGTTTATAAAAGGAACGTTTAATATTGGAACAAAATAATGCCCCACAAGGATAGTAAAACTTTAAGTGTGTGTGTGTGTGTGTGTGTGTGTGTGTGTCTGTGTGCATGTGTGTGTGTGTGTGTCTGTGTGTCTGTGTGTGTGAGGGAGAGTGGGTTAATTGTGGCGAACAGCTGATGAAGACCAGTTCAGCTCTTATATGATAGAAAGCACAGGCTGCTCCCACACAATCTGCCATGCTAGTCTGTTTTATGATGACGAGTGTGTGTCTGTGTGTGTGTTTGTGCGTGTGTGTGTGTGTGTGTGTGTCTCTGTGTGTGAGTTAAAAAGTGACAGCAAAAGACAGACTGTGTGTATTAAGGGCAGGTGACCAAGCCAAGCATGTGTGTGTGTGTGTGTGTGTGTGTGTACATGAATGAGCAGAGAGCTGACTGGACACAAACTAACTTCAGAGTGCACAGTCCTCCTCACACAGCATGTTCACGCACCACTTTTAGGAACGCTTTCAGTCCCAGTAAGCAATTTGTACTGGGAACACCCGGGGTGGTGATGGGAAAGATTGTGTGACCAGCCTTAACCCCGTGACCTCTGCAGGATGGATGACGGATCTGTTTACTGTTTCCCGAGGTGGTTGAGGAGGCCGATGTGTGGTGTATCCTACACCACGGCCTGAAAACACACGCATTAGTACGTTATGTGAGAGTGGATGTCCCAGTTATCAAGCTCCAGCGGATCAGCTTTCATCTGGGAGCTAAAGGTTAGACTGATGTGTTGCTGCTTACAGTAACACGCTGAAACTCCTAAACTGTAACATTACCGAGATGCCTATCAATCACACGCTCTGTGACAACAGTTCACTCTGTTGGTTCTCATTTTACATCGAGCTAGGGAAATGAATAGGGAGAGAGACAGCATTAATATGTCATCCCCTGGCCAAAACTGTGCGCTCGCGTGTGCGCGCGGGGGAGGGTTAAATGCTTTGTCCATGTCTTCTGTTGGGCTCTGACCTTCACTATCTGCAGGGTTTAACTGAACGAACATGCTGCTCTCTGATATTGTGATCGGATGCTACTCCGGTGGTCGCCCAGTGCCGTCAGGGAAGGACGCTCCGGGGGGGATATCGAGTGTGCTAGCGCCGCCACGCTCATCTGGTAAGCAGGCTAACACTAGCCTCAGAGGTTTGCAGCGAATCCCAGTCTGGCGTGTTTAACACTCTCACAGGAACAGGTAAAATCTAAATGTCCTCCGACCGTTGACGGAAGGGCCGGACGGAGAAGAGGTTGCGTGGGAGGGTGAGGAGAAGGGCGGGGGAAGGGGGGGGCGGGGAGGAGGGGAGGAGGGGGTCGGGCGATGCTATGTGAGAGTTAGGGAACCATCAGTTGACACTAGAAAAATACAGCCGCCAATAAATCTCCAGGAACAGCTCCGGATTCAACTTTCCTGGTGATACATCGCAGTTGTTCGTTTTAGGCCTTTCGGGAACTGCAAGCTCTGTAGGTCATTTGTACAACTTTCCTTTAAACGTTAATACCACTGGAAGCACAAATGCGGGCCGAGAGAAGGGACCATGGCCTTTCCAAGATGAAACCTGGGTTGATCATTTGTCTTTTCAGCAGCGGCTCGGCTCTTATTTCTTCCTCTCAAAGATTGTCAGGAATAATCAATGGCAAAGCCCCCCGATGTTTATATATTACAAGTGATGCATCCGACTGTTGCTCCCCAAATGTCAACTGTCTCTTTGACCGTTGGGCTTAATTGGAATGTGTATTTTAAGGGAAATGTAACACTGTAACTCTCTTTGTGTATCTGTTGATCTGAGGGAATGGAGAAATGGGCAATTGTAGTGTATGTGTTTGTTGGAATAAAATTGATGGAAAACATCCAAAGCGGCATATGTGATTTCCCCCCGACAGAGAATATTTAGGAATATGTGATACAAACATGGAGGACATTCGCTGTAAAATGCCCCAACCAGACACTCACACACACACACCACACATTCAAACACCACCTTAAAGGACCACAAACACAAACTCTAACATTCCCAGGGGTTTTTCGCATCAGCAACGTCTTCCCTCCAGTCTGTGGTGGGGACAAGAAACAGGGGGTCGGTGTGTTCCTCACCTGAAACCCAAAACCCCTCCCAGCCCCCCCCTCCCAGAAGTCCCCTCCTGCCTCCCCTCCCTACGAGATATTGCCATTGCCATTAATCTCTGCCTGTCACCCCCCAGTATGTCAGCTCGCCCGGGCCCTTAAGAACCTAATCGTCTCAAATTCGTGCCCTGAAATAATTAAGGGGTGCGTGCCGAAAATAAGGAGTGTATTTTGAGTGGGGGGACATGTGCGCTGTGTCTCGGGATGTCTTGGTGCCGTCCGGCCGGGTCCACTTGTTGGGAGGACTGTGTATGGCTTTACACTTCCGTTGACATGACTGCGGTGTTAGAGGCGGGTTGGGTGTCAGCCACCTCTTGGCAGACCCCACTGGGATGTTCCTGTTTACAGAAGTGTTCTCACAAACATTTGCCCAGCACGTTGCGACGCCCAGAGGCCCGGTCAACGACCCCCGCCGGCTCCCATTGGTGTTTACAGCTTCTGAGCTTTTAACATATATACACCCCACACTACCTACCTTACCCAGCACCAACACACACACGCACACGTGAAAAACCCATTGACGCACGCAGTCTAAAATATCAGATACACGACTCCCCTTGTTACTCCACTCGAACGGGTTGACCGGACCTGAACTTCCGCAGATGCACATGCTCGAGATGAACGGCGTAAACGCACGTTTCCACAAACAGCCGAGGACACCTTTCCCCTCATAGGCACGCACCCTGTGCTGAGATGCTCCAGCCACGTCCCTTGAACAGAGGGAATGGAAAGTGTGAAGGACGTGACGAGAAAGACAAGTGTCCTCTGGGGCCGTGAGGTGACCCTAATGGGGTCATACATCAGCCTGGGAGAGACTTGCACGGCAAAAGTTGTCAATGCATGAATGCCGCACTATTACTATCAGCCATTTTAATCATGGTACCTGTCACTCCACTAATCAACACCATAACTTCACAGTAAAAATCACTCTCAACTCAACTCTACCTGCACTCCTACACAGCACTAAAGGCACAAGACATCAAGTTAATGACAGATGGACCCCAGCTACATGGGAGCATCTTCAACACAGAGGGACTATGGCTACAGAGAAGGGATTAAAAGACAGAGGGACCCCGGCTAAAAAGAAGAAACTTAAAGAGAGACGGACCCTGGCTACAAGGAAGCGTTCTAAAGAGAGAGGGACCCTGACTACAAAGAAGAAACTTAAAGAGAGAGGGACCCCGGCTAAAAAGAAGAAACTTAAAGAGAGAGGGACCCTGACTACAAGGAAGCGGCCTAAAGAGAGAGGGTCGTGGGGTACAAGGAAGCGGTCTGAAGAGAGAGGGTTGTGGGGTACAAGGAATTGGTCTAAAGAGAGAGGGTCATGGGGTACAAGGAAGCGGGCTAAAGAGAGAGGGTTGTGGGGTACAAGTAAATGAAAGAGAAAGGGTTGTGGTCTACAAGGAAATAACTGAAAGAGATTGTCACTGGCTACAAGATAGCAACTTAGGTCGGTTTGCAGACTACACAGAAGTAACTGAAAGAGAGTGGGTTACTGGCTACAAGGAAGTAGCTGGTAGAGAGAGGGTTACTGGCTACAAGGAAGTAGCTGGTTGAGAGAGGGTTACTGGCTACAAGGCTTTGAGAGATATTGACTTTGTAGTGTGTCATCACCTTTTCTCAATAGCTTCCCTGTTCATAAACTGTTGTTGTGACAATGCTAAATGGTGCTTTTATGAATGTGCTAAAACAGCTTCCTTTACCGCGGGCTACTGCATCCACACTGACTCAGGGGGACAACGCACACACAAACACCCCAGGAAGACAAACAGAAGTCTGCAATACCCAGACATTTCCTGTGACAGCCTCACACGTCGCCCAATGACCCACCCCCACCTTGGCTTGGGGCTGTGAGTTACCATAGGTTCCTCATAATAGCCCCCCTCACCCCAGCTTTCTTTATACCACCTAGCTAACAAGGTGAGGACACCCTAAGTACCTTGACGGGAGGCGTAGGATGTTCTCACTTCTTCAGGTGTTATCAGTACTGTTGTTACGACAATGACCCCCTAATCTCAGGACTCCTCCCAATCTCTCTACCACACTGTCCTAGTTGTTTTCCACCTGTGCTGCTCCATTTCACCCCTCTCCGTGGGGGAACGGTGGAGCTCTGTGTTGGAAGGTGTGGGGGTTTCCCCTCTGACTGAAAGCCAGGGTTACTGTATGCTAACTGTTTGTGTATTAATAAACGTTGATTTTGAAATACACGTGAAAATCCGATTCGAATTTATTCTAATGTATATTTCGATTTTTCTGGATCTTTAAAAAGTCATATCTTCATATCTTCTATCTTTGTCATTTTGGTTATTTGGTTATTTTATCATACTTAAAAGAACCAATGTTCCCGCGTATGCCTATGTATGCCCGAGAGAACGTTCTGAAGGGTTTGCACCTTAACAGCACAAGCCCAGAGTTGTTAACAAAATGGTGTCAGAAATGGAAAGTCCTGAGATTGACAGCTGCCTACTGCTTCTCCTCCCACAGTGCCAATCAGAAGCCCCCAAACAACTGACGCCTGGCTGCCGTATCGCCTTTCAGACAGAAACACTGTGTAAAGACCCCCGAAATAAAACAGATCCACATTGCTCCAGATCCACCAAAGCTATGAGTTATGGGTGCAGCTGGAGTGCAATGCTAAATTATGGAGGATTTCTAACTATAAAGATACTGATATCTCAATGCGAGTGCCTCGTTAGGTGTGGGTTTCACGACACCGGGGAGGGCCGGAGAAGGCATGGACGCCGGGCGGGGGTGGGTTGGGGAGGTACGGGGTTGGCTCGGCAGGGGCGTTTAAGTAACGCTGGATTGAGGCAGAGTCGGGTTTCAAACTATTAGCATTCCTCCGAATCGCGACGTAATACAGTCCGACCCTTTTACATGCGCCGCCGACGAAAGACGGACGGGGGTGGAGGGAAAAACGGTGTCAGCACCGAAACTCATCGTCCGCTGAAGTGACTGGCCCACGGGGTGGGGGTTCTGGTCCAGGGGAGATATCATTACTGACAGTTGACACTTAGTTAAGTGGTGGTTGTGGTGCCTGGTTTGTGACTGCATTGTTACCATGAAACCTGTTGTAACTAATGACAGACGTTATCATTAATCACCTACTCATTAAGAAGACGTATGGAAGACGAGTGCTGATTCTGTACTGGCATACGCAAACACACTTCCCACCACGCCGCGCATACCCGCGCATACCCGGTACCCAACAGCCCCCACCCCTCCCAGCGAGGTTCCCCAGCTTGCAGCTCAGTAGTCTCCTGGTAAAGGAGGTCTAACTCCCTAGGCCTGGCCACTTCTCTGGCTCCATTAGTTGCCATGTTAAGGGAGAGTAATGGGGAAGCAGAAGAGAGCAGAGCAGGGTGATCTAGAGGGCAAATTGCAATTCCTTATCCAGTGCACTACTTTAAACCAGAGCCTTTGTAGTGCACACATTTGAACCAAAGCCCTTTGGGATGGGAATAGGTTGCCATCTGGGAGACAATCTTTCAGTAGGCGCTAAGAGGGATAGTACTGGCTCCGTTTCCACCAGTCTTCTAGGAGGGATAGTGCTGGATCCGTTTCCTCTAGTCTTCTAGGAGGGATAGTGCTGGATCCGTTTCCTCCAGTCTTCTAGAATGCATTAGTGCTGGCTCCGTTTCCTCCAGTCTTTTTGTAGGGATAGTGCTGGATACATTTCCTCCAGTCTTCTAGGAGGGATAGTGCTGGATCCGTTTCCTTCATTCTTCTAGAAGGGATAGTGCTAGCTCCGTTTCCTCCAGTCTTCTTGAAGGGATAGTGCTGGCTCCGTTTCCTCCAGTCTTCTAGAAGGGATAGTGCTGGCTCCGTTTCCTCCAGTCTTTTTGGAGGGATAGTCCTGGCTCCGTTTCCTCCAGTCTTCTTGAAGGGATAGTGCTGGCTCCGTTTCCTCCAGTCTTCTTGAAGGGATAGTGCTGGCTCCGTTTCCTCCAGTCTTCTTGAAGGGATAGTGCTGGCTCCGTTTCCTCCAGTCTTCTAGAAGGGATAGTGCTGGCTCCGTTTCCTCCAGTCTTTTTGGAGGGATAGTGCTGGCTCCGTTTCCTC
>JACXGJ010016461.1:0-12292 GCA_016801105.1 Esox niger
ACAGAGAGAGCGACGCCACACAGATTAAGACAAAGAGAAGACAGAGACACACAGACGGGGAACAAACACTATTGGAGTTGAGTGGGTTCTCACCTTCTTCTTGGACTTGAAGACGTTACACCTGAAGGAGTTGCTGGATCCATCTCTGGCAATGTAGCTGAAGATCTTCAGGTCCTGGGAGTCATGGGACACATAAAAGATCCTGGCGAAAACACCAGGAAGAACATTGAAAGAACGTTGGAAAAACAATGCAAGGTAGCCCAACTATGCACACACTCAACTGTCCAAGAGGTCAAAATGCAATATTGACCCATTGTATATTAAAGTTGGTGTGAACATTGCAGTGCAATGTCCAGAAGAATAAATAGGGCAAGACCTTAGTATTAAAATGTGTTATTTACACACATTTATGAAGTGATTTTAATTAAAACAATAGAAACAGCACTGATCCAGGTTGGTCATTCCATATGATGGCCTTCAACATTCCCTGATACCTGCATCGTGCTCATTAGGCCACAATCAGAATAAATAGGCTGAAGCAGGGAATGAATAACAGTCTGTTTATTGACCACCAATAAACAAGGCTGTTGGATAAGCCTGGAAGACAGGCTCTCGTTGGGAATTATAATGAATGGCTCACACGTATTTTGCCAAAAGGCCAATGCAGTGCTAACAGGGCTGGCACAAGCACCAGAGAAACATGTCACAGACCTATAATCATCTGTCACAGCTAAAGCTGAAAATAAAATAGAGAAGTCCTGAACACGGTAGCTTTAGCATGTGTATACATCACATGTAAATCAACATTTAACGTTGATTAGACGTGGATACACAGCCCCAATGACATAACCTGACTGTTGCATAGCCAATGTCAGATCTTCCACAGTGGGAGACAGAACCCACTGGACTATAGGGCTTTAAACTGACAAGAAGGAACAAACAACTAATTAGGGCTATAAAAAGACCTGCACTGAGAGAGACGTTGAGTGTGGGTCTCAATAACGTGCACAAGCACACGCACAAGCACATACGTACAACCAAATGAGACGCTGCAACAGAAACATTACAGATGCATGCATTATTTACACAACAACATGTAGGATAGTCACACATCATTAAGTGGCAGTATTTTAGGAATCAAGAAACGAAAGTTATAGAGACAGAAATCTGAAAAAATGCACACTGAAACGTATTTGGAGAAGGGGATTTTTGAGTAAATTCCAACCACATTCAGTGATAAAGGTAACCCAATTCAACAAATCAAATGTAGAAATTGTTTGCTTTAACAAATACTCTAATTTGACCTAATCTGTCCAGAGGAGAATGTCCCAGAAGAACTGGGGCATGTTTTGATGTGTTTTGGCAAATTACAGTCATGATTTGTCTCTAAGCAGTGGGTCTCCTACCACACAACACTCTTTTACTGAGGAGAATCAAAGACACATTTGTGGATTCAAACAGATTTTCAAATATCAACAGTGTTCTAAAAGTGTATTATTTAAATAATGCACGAGGATGCCAATTATTTTGGTCCCAACAGACCTTGTTACGCAGGTCTTTTGACAAATCTTTCAGCTCCCCATAGCTCAGTAGCTAGCCTGCTCAGGGCATCCATTCTAATTTTCTGAGATACTGATTTGGGGGTTTTCATTAGTTGTCAGTTATAATCATCTAAATTAAAAGGAATGAACACTTGAAATATATCAGTCTGTGTGGAATGATACAAGTATCACTTTTTGAATGGAATTACTGAAATAAATCAACTTTTTGATTATATTCTAATTATGTGACCAGCACCTGTATTTAGCTTATATATTTAGCAGGCAAGACCATATCATGGTAATATATATCTAGCTGGCAGGACCATATCATGGTAATATATATTTAGCTGACAGGAACATAAAATGGTTATATATATTTAGCTGACAGGAACATAAAATGGTTATATATATTTAGCTGACAGGAACATAACATGGTTATATATATTTAGCTGACAGGAACATAAAATGGTTATATATATTTAGCTGACAGGAACATAACATGGTTATATATATTTAGCTGACAGGAACATAACATGGTTATATATATTTAGCTGACAGGAACATGACATGGTTATACAGCTCTGGAAAAAAAGTTGAAAAGAAAAGTTGAGTGAGGAACAGAAGCATTCAATTTGCAGTGGTCTCTTAATTTTAACCCTTCTGTTGCTCAATCAAAACCTTCATTTACGAATTTATTCGAAAGGAAAGAAAAAGGTGCAGTGGTCTCTTAAATAGACAGCTCCGGAAAAAATAACCTGACAGGAGCATAACATGGTGATATATTTAGCTGAAAGGAACATAACATGGTAATAAATATTTAGGTGACATGAACATAACACAGTGATATATTTAGCATGTAGGAACATAGCATGGGGACATTCAGATGGAATGCGGTATTGGTGCAACCACTATGTAAAACTAGCCATGTTCCAGAACAACCACACACACATGCTGCAGCTACAGGCCATTGATAATGGATGAGGTTCCTACATGACGCGTGTGCTATTGCACTTTGCACATGCAGAAATGCAGCAGAACATGGGTGGTCCGTCTTTGAGGCCCATTAAAATGGGTGTCGCAAGAGAAGCGTCTGATATTTGATGGTAGAATAAAAGAAAATACTGCGCAGGTGCAGTACATGGCTTCTGTCAACACTGTACAGGGACTGAAACACAGACCTGTATGGTATGAAGGGCAGACAATGGCGATGTGAGTGAGGCAGAGACATAGAAAAGTTGAGGTGTGACACTGACCTGTATATGGGGTCAGACATGATCAGCATCTTGCCCTCGTCCCAGGTCCATTCTTTCCTCTGTGATAAAGAACATCAAGGTGATTAGACTAATAGCAAAGATACTTCCCCTCTCCAAAAAAACAGCTAGTTTTCAGTTCTCTGTCCACACGCCACACGCCCACAATGACCACAATGACCACAATGACCACAATGACCACAATGACCACAATGACCACAATGACCACAATGACCACAATGACCACAATGCCCTCTATACTGTCCCGGACAGATGGAAGTTCCAGTTTTCAAAGCAAATGGAAAGAGAGATGTTTTAGTATTTTTGTGAAAACAACAACCAGTCCAGCATTCTTCTGAGCGCCTGTTACATTAGGTTTCAGCCAAGCAGAGTAATGTTTGGAAAATAATCCATTTCTTTTTGGATTATTTTATTAATACTTTCTTAGACATATTTTCAATATTTATTTAAAAACACTGGCATTGGGATACTTTTAATGCTTCTGATCCAAATCATGCAACAGCGTGGCTTAATGGTGGGAAAGAGGATACCTGACAACGCCATTTTAATTCTGCTACTCCAGCATTCAATTAATTCAGTACACCACAGACGCCACTGACGCCACTGACTATATAAAATCAAAATGTGGGGTGTTGCATGAAACAAATTAATGAGCAATTACAAGCCAATTACTCATTTTCAGTCGGCTGCTTTATCAACATGTGTTCCAGCTCTGGCCTAACACGTTGTTTCTGGGACAATCAATCGTTCTACATAGTGTTTTTATTTTTTTATTTCCACAAATCATCGGGAGGAACTCAGACTCACAAAGAAATAGCCAGACAAGAGCACTGAGATCTATGATGCAAGCTATTAAAACCTGCCAGGTTAGACTAGATATTAGCCCAAACACCGAACCAGATTTTCAAAGCAGAGTGGCTCGGGGGGCAGTGGGGCGAGGGTGAGGACGCATCCCTTAGATCTTCTCAGACCGTCTGAGTTAATATTGGTCCCTTCATAATGACATCATCATTACCCTGCTCTCTGACAGGCCAGATCTTACCTTCTGTTTCTTCCGGAGGACCACTTTGACTCCATCCACAGACACAATGAGGTTTACTTTCTTCTTCTTGATGTTCTTCGCCTTGAACTCGTACTATAAAATAAAACACATCCAGTACATATAAAGATCTCAAAAGGAGTCCACAGCCTCAATTAACCGTCCTTTGAATGCTGTAGAGAAAGTACACACACAAACACACACACAGAGGTCCAGATGGCTATCCAAATTTTTCACACCCTGTATGCCAACCAGAATGAAGGGATTTCAAGCAGAGTGTAAATTCACAGTGTGAACTGAATAACGGCTTTGACACATGATTGATACCTAGAGGGATTAGCCCCACCCCTTTCAGACCATAAGCGTGTACACATGCACTAATATATCGTACAGGTCGTCCGTGGCTGCCAGCCGCACCTCAACCAAGAGGACAGGCCTTCCATACGTCATCAGTAGGCAATGATAAACTCGCCGTTCGGTACCTCAATATGACCATTTTATTTTAGAATCCTTTAATAGCAGCTCTCATCTGACAGAGGGCTGTGTTAGTGAGGACAATACAGAGCTCGGCTGTAGGAGTCTGATGAATCATGTTGAAGATACGGGGATTCCCTACAAACTAACAGTGACAGACTCTTTATATACATTCCCAACGACAAAAGGCACCATTTCCGAATGGCTCTTAAATTTAAGAACCAGTTGGTATAATGTACGGCTCTCCATCGGTTCATCCTCATTCGCCTTTGGATAAGCCACTCTCATTTAATAGCCATTTCAGGTCTGATTGGCTAAATAGCTCTTAACAGAAATGTATGGTTGCATGAACACACCCAGCCGGGTGCAGCAGCAACGCACCAAAGGCACGAAGTCTGGCAAGTTCCAGGAAACCTCCGGAGGCAGTCAGGAGGGCCAGCCCCGCCCCATCAGAGCAGGTAGGCAGAGGAGCAGAAAGAGAAGAGAAAGGAGGTTGTCATCCAACCGTGTCATGCTGGCCTGGATGCTGCTCTGCCTCAACGACTGGGGTGTCAGGAAAGGAGAAAGACCGCCGGGGAAGGAGGTAAGACAGCCGGTGTCACCGACGCTACATGCTCCCATCATTCATCCTAGACTGCCAACAGGGGGCCGCACCAAATGACACAGCCACCCACAGGAGAGTGGTTTGAGATTTAAATTGGATCTGTTTTCTTTAATAAAATGCCTTGTAGGGAAAACTGGTCCTGGGTCGGTTCCCTGTTTCTCTACCCAGTGCAATATCAACGCATCTTTCTAGATGGCTGATGGCTTGCAGCTCCAGGCAGCCCTCCCTCTGTGGGTGATGTTAGCCCACTGGATGTTAGTCACCAGACCGCAGGAATGTCTCCAAGGCAGTGTTGATAAGTAATCTGTGTGGAGGGCTGAGAGGAGACCCGTTATTAAATACAGCAAGTCCTGGATTGAACCATGTCGACCCGACAGTCACACACTCCCAACTACTCACATCCATTAACCAGAACCACACATTCAGTGCCTGCCAAGCCCAAACAACCCATCCTACTGCATATTTCAACAGCTAACTAAAGAACAACCAAACTTCTCAGGTTCCCAGTAAAGGAGTGCTGTTCAGAAGGGAAATGTCAGCAGAGCGTTTTTGCTCAGGGAAACTGACACAGTCACTGAATGTCTGACGGTGTGACAACGCAGACGAGCTCTAGCTAGCTGAGGTAGCATATCTGCCCTGTCGCCTTCACTCAGCCTCATTGCTCCTGACTTAAACATGAACCAACTTAGCGTTGTCTTCGACATCTCCAGAGTCAGGGTCTGGTTCATTGGGGTTCCAGGGTCTGGTTCATTGAGACCGACAATGCATTTTCCTGGTGGTCCAGGATGTCCTTTCCTGCTCCACTCAGTCATTTTTTGGGGGCCTAACGAACATAAAACAAAACTACTAAATCAACCACGACTACTGAATATACTGCAAAGTCTTACCAATATGGTGACTTTTACACCGAGCTTGTCAGAAGGAAAGGGAGCCATTACCAGACAGCTGACACCAGTCCAACCATCTTAGATCTCTGCTTGTTGTGTAGGGTTTAGGAATGGGTTTAGGATTGGGTTTAGGATTGGCCTGTCCACTTGCATGGTCTGTTCTTGCACCTCAACCTAACTCACATTGTTTTTACACGTAGATTGCCAGCAACCAAAGGAAAATTGAAGTCTTTTATAATTTACAGTTTGTCAGAATCCTGCAGGAGAAAAAAAAACTTACGAGCATTTTATATTTTTGCCAGCTGCAAACGCGTTTTAAAATATTCACACTTCCTTATATTTGTCCAGGTTTCCCTGATAAACAGCGGAGCAAACCATTCAAAGCAATTTTCTCACCATGTGGAACTTCTGTCTTACTGGTTGAAACACCATATAAAAACAACAAATGAAAAGAATGAGTTTCGGCAGCAAAGCTGAACCCTTTTGTATGTTAAGTTGTGCTCTTCTGTAACTCCAGAGCATTTGGAGGGTAGGTGTAGGAAAGAGAGCCGAAATAAAACCCCATACATTAGAAAGTCCAACAGAGTCCTAATCCACACACATGCCAAGGAAATTATGAGGTAGTATTGCACATATACTGCAACTGCAGTATACTGATATATTAGAGGCCATATATTGCATCTGGTTGAGAGACACATTTTAATATCAAGCCTAGAGTATACATTTTGCATGGAAATCAAAAATAAGACTGCAAAGTCTATTAACAATAAATGACCGAAGGGCAAAATTGTCACTCATCAAGCAAAGTACGTGAAACTAATTCTAGTCAGCTCATCAGTCATTTATTATAACAATGATAAAATAGTGATGACTCCATGCAAAGTCCCAAAATGACAAAAAAGTGGGCTTTGTAGCCAATATCACATATTTGATCTCAGTACAGCCTGGTCCATATTTTAAGAACACTTAGGCTCGACTAATTGGTCTACATTTGTCTCGTATAAAGTACAAAGCTTTGCCAGGTCTCTCTAAGTGATGCTTCGGCAAAATTGCCAGTTCAGCAGTAAAAGCACAATCCGTTAGGACCTTGAAATGGACAAAAACAGACATTACAAAATCCCATTGGAAGAGACAAGAGTCCATTCATTTTGTTTGGTCATAATGAAATTCTGTGGTGTTTTATTCATAGATCCCATTTTGGTATGATGGAACAAGCCTCTCATCCATTAAAAAGCTCTAAGGCATCAAAATGGTAACACTGTCCATTAACATAAAAAAATTATCATTAAAGGAAGAGGCTTTCTTCTTCATGTCCTCCTCAAAATAAAGAATGCCAATACACTTAAGGGAAAAAAATTGCCTTGAGGTTAAGTACGCTGTTTCTTACAATGTAATAAAGTGAATTGCAGGGGGAAACACTTTCAAGCTGACAGAGGGTACCATGTACTTTCTGTTCCTCCATACTGTTAAGGGTCTCCTGTCCAAACCGTCCTGCTAAACCCTCCAGTAACTCCAGTATAAATGAAGCTTTTCGGTGCCCTTTCAGTCACCTACAGCACAGTGCTACAGAGCTGAAAATGCGGACTGCATTTTCTCAATGACAACAGCGCCACTCCTTTCATAAGAAAAAAGCACCTGTCACTATTTAGCGATTGAAAGAGTCAAAATAGTCATCCAGGTCTTCAAAAGGTATTATTCAACGTTGCGCTCACCGGGTCTTGGAGGACTTTGTATGCATGTTGGGTCATAGTAGTGGAACCAGGGGGGATTTTGTACGATTTTGTCAAGAGAATGACAGACTAAGAAATTATAAACTTCCCACAACCCCCAACTTCTCGACTCAAAGAATGGATGTTCAATCAAAGGATAGTCAAAGGACAGCGGAATTCAAGGGGCATTGTGGGCCATTGGTCGCTGCCTACCAAACCGTTGCCTCTATACATCTCTCACAATAGTCCCTATAGATTGAATCCTGGCAACAACCTCAATACAATTCTCCTGAATTTCAAGGAATTTACCAGTTTATTTTGAAAGACTAGGACAAAGAGACTTCTCGGGGATCTCAGACCAACTGAAAAACACAGCATCCGTCCAACGGCCTTCTGACATTCAACTTGAAAAGAGGTTCAGAGGAATCTAAGGAACTGAAAGTTATGGCCGTTGGGTGAGAAACTAACAAAAACCTCACTGAGACCAACAAGAGGCCTTTTCATTATTTTCTAAGTTGTAATGTTCCACTCTTCCAGTGAATTTCTGCATGAGAATACAACACTATTTTCCCTTGAATGGAACTCCATTTCCAAGTAAATTCTTAGGATCCCTGAAATCCGTCTGCTTCCCAGATATACAGTGGAGGGACTGTTGACCAGCAGTTATATCTGTTTGATGACATGAGGCTGAGAATATCTTTTCCTGGCAGGCAATTCTGGGAGAAGTTAACGAGCAGGTCACTATGGACAATGACCTTGGCCCGGATTGGGAGTGTGTGAAGTGTGTTTGGGCACTTGTGTGTTTTGTGTTTTCACATGCCTGACTATGTGTGCGTCTGAGATGTGTGATTTTGGCATGACCTCAAGTTATTCATTGAACTCCTGGGATCCCCTCTTGGCAGCACTTGGCAAACATTCTAGCCCAGTGGGAGAGAGGGTGGGCTGGGAGAGAGACCCCAAGGGTAAATTCGGGGAGTCTGAATTTAATTAAATGCAAACAATGAATTAAACTGAGTGTGCAACATCCCTATATGAAGCTCACTTTGAACTGAATTTGAATTAAAGGATGTATCATTTCTAGAGGGAGGCGGGTCGGGGCAACGGGACGGGGAGGGGCGACGGGACGGGGGAAAGGGACAGGACGGGGAGGTGGGTCGAGGGAAAGGGACAGGGATGTGGGGCGGAAGATCACTCTGGGTCTGTGGACACGTTGTTAATCCAGAGTTATTCATAAAAACATTTGAAAGTACACCTCAAGTATGAGTAGATTCAACCACCAAAAGACATGACAAATAACAAGCAGTAAATCACATCACACAAAGGTAACCGCGTTTTCCCCCTACAATGTTACTGTAATCAGAGTCCCTTACGTTTGCAGCCAATATAAGTCAGGGTACTTTTTAAGAGTCCAACAGAATCATATAGTGGGGACCACAGATGGCCAGTGGCATATTAAAAAGACAGGCACATAGCAATGTCAGGAACAGAATTCATGGAATGTAATCAAACATTTAAAGTTCACGTCTGATCCCATTCCATGAGCTCCATTCCAACTATTAGAACGAGCCGTCCTGCTCTCAACAGCCTGTGGGGAACGTGCCATGCAGAGCAGATTCCATTGAAAGCACTATCACTTAAGACAGACACCACTGCCAACTGCATAGTTTTCTACCAACAAATATTGTAATAAATACATAACAATACATCATATTTTCATGACTTAAGATATATTTAAGGCACTGCAATGTAACAGCTTCATCATCGTTAGACAACCGTCCAAAGTAGTCCTATCTGAAATATGAAAACGATCAGTGAAATCTCAAGGTTATAGACGATTGCTGTTTAGGGGGAAAAACTGCATCCACAATGCCAAAGTGTTATGATGAATAAAAAAGGAACTGAATGCTTTCTAGTAATCACTGATAATTCAAGACACGCAACTTGTTTGTTCTTAAGCACAGACAAAATATTTCTAAACAATAAAGTACTGCAACTGCATAGGCCTACATCAGAAACAAAACCCAATAGCTGAATATAGAAATACAATACACAACATGTCAGGCTCACTAAAACACACATTAGAAGTCACACTCCCAAACCCCACCATGGGGACCATGGGGAGGTTGCACATTAGGAATAGATTCATCAAATGCAAAAAGCTGAATCCCGACTAAGCCCCGCCCCCCAGCGATGCAGGACGAACACTGGAGATGGAGTTGTAGTGAGGCTGAACCTTCGACAAGGGATGGGGATCACAGACCGAGACGCACCACTGCAGAGACACGCTCCTCCCATTGGTCACCTACACCTCCATAGGTCTCCTCTACATGAAGGAGACTCATTTCACTTCAAGGAATGTCAAAGAGCTCATAGGGCACCAACTGGCCGGTTAAATAGTAACATATTTAGGCAGTCTCATCCTAAGATCAACTATACAGCACCAGGCTAAAGGGAATGGGTAAGTGTGTCCAAAGTCTCCAAAGACTGATCTACAGCAAACCCCAACAACGTCTCTCTCTACTCTAACCTCTCCTTTACGCAGGACTGCGGAACACATTTTAGGAAATCAGGAGACATTTCAAGACAGAGACGCTGCCTAGGTAGCAGCGGCAGCCCGAGCGTCCTCCGTGTTCGTCGAGAGGCTTCCCTCGCTTCAGTGACTCGCTGACAGGCAGAGCAACACGATGGGCGCTCCCTAGGCCCCGATGGCAGCCACTCAGTGGACTACACACCTGGGAAAGGCACAGGAAACTGAAAACCGTGCAACCAGTTAACACACATTCACACTCATACTCAGACGTACAGACACACCAATGAGAGCTAACACACGCACACGCGCACAAAGATACACACACACTCCAGTCAGAAAGCAATTTTTTTTTAATCTGCCCTACCTTTAATTTGTCCGTTTGGGAATGCTGATCCATCAATCGAACGGGGATGGTGTTTCAGACAGCACTGTTACCATGGCAATTAAGTTGTGCAAGAAAAGTCAGCTACTCAGACAATGCCACTTGCCACCTCATAAAGTCCCCAGAGCGTGAAGGGGGAGAGGATAAATGAACAAGCGCTGTGTGAGTGCGCGCGTGGCAGGTTGTGCGTGCGAGGTGGCAATCAGTAATGTGTGTTACATGGGTGTAGGTGTGGTAGAGGCCCCAAACCAGCGGGGAGGGAAACAAGATTATGGGGATCGCTTTGGCTCCATGAAAGGTCTGTGTCTGTCTGGCTGCAAAGAGAAGCTCCCACTAATAGGATTACCAGAAAGGAATCCTGTCAGAACAGAGGCCACAACACCCCCCAACACCCCAGATAGGAGCGCTGCCAACACCCCTCCACGTAGACCTGGGTACAGGGCTTAGGATAAAGATGGCTGACTACTGACCTGATGTGTCTGAGAGGGAAGAACTGGGGCGAGGATCAGGGACGCCATCTGCTCCTATGATGGACCATACCCCAAAAAATGTGTGTGTGTGTGTGTGTCTGTGTGTGTGCACGCGCATCATAGATAGTATTAAATAACGATCGTTCTCATAGAAAGACCTCTGTTCCAGGGAGACAAAGACAACACCAGTCTATGATCTTACAGAGAAGGTCTGACTAGAAAGACAAACCCACAGAACAGGGAAAGTCTGGGCATGGATATGAATGCACACTGCCGGTCCAAATGAAAACACAAAAGACAAACGTGCACACAAACACCAGAATCGAAGAGACACACAGCAGCAGAGATTCAAAGACCTATGTAGGACAAGCGTTTTGAATATGGGAATATGACAAAGGCATAGATTTGAGGAATAAGTCTGTAGAAACAGGATTATGTCCCAAATAATATATGCTAATGTGTCAACAGCAGAAGATTAGGACCCTGAGTGCAACTACACAGGGTCTCACAGCCATCTTAGTCAATGCTCCCACTCAGAGGCCCTCATGAGGACAAAACAGTTGTCTTCTCTAGGGCTGAAGCGTAACAGTTTATTGATTTGTATCAATCTACTTAAAGTACTATAACATGCAAATATGCAGTCCCCTTGTCCCGTCAGTGAGAATTGCGTTGAGATCATTCCACTTACAGAGACACGTCCCGAACTGACTGAATTCAAATTGAACTGAACCCAACCCTGCCATCAACAGACAAACATGGTGTGATTGACAGCTCCATTAGCCAGTTGTAGGGAAGTAAGGGTCTGAGTCACTGACAGCATGAAAGCCCTGACTGGAAAGCATCATTGTGCTGTTAAAGCCAGACCATTCAGCCCATGGACGCCAGCCAGGCCTTTCTTTGGACAGGGGGGTCCTTTCAACAGGACAGCAGCCTGCACACATTTCTAGAAACAACTGAGCATTAGCCCGCTGGAGCGTACTGCTTAATATACTGCATGATTCAGCCTCTTTTCCCCTGACATTCTGAGAAGCCCAGTTGCATCAAAAACAAATGACCCCAAAATTTAGACTTAATAACAGACCATGTTCACTGGGTATAACGGTCATCTTCAGGTGAGTTCACACACACACACACACACACACACACACACACACAGCGTGACAGACAGGCCCAGCGAGTGTGAAAGAGAATACCAAGAGAGGACCTTGAGGCTTTCTATGGAGTAAAGTAGCCATTTGAAAAGTTGTGAAAGGGAGTACACGCATTAACACCGACACACTAATACAGTTACAGAGAAAGCATGCGAAAACGCACTCAAAATAACGGCCTAACTCAAAAACACACTGACAGAAAAAGCATGCACACACACACACACACACACACAC
>JACXGJ010016462.1:0-12286 GCA_016801105.1 Esox niger
GTGTGTGTGTGTGTGTGTCTGTGCTGCAAATGGTCTTCCTGGGTGTGTGTGTGTGCTGCAAATGGTCTTCCTGGGTGTGTGTGTGCTGCAAATATCATTTCTGCCATATGAGAATTATTTGTAAATGACAGTCTTTACGATGTTTCTATTGTGTGTGTTTGGGTCGATGTTTCATGGTCATATGGCTACAAAAAGGGTCAGAAGCTCATGTACTCCTTTCAGATCGGCAACATCTATGAAGTCTGGTCCTGTATAGAATTTACCCAACGATGATCCAGCACCCAACTACATTCAAAAAAGTATCTATGAGTGAGCATGTGGTTTGCATCATCGTGGCTGGCCGAGGTTTTGCAACTAGAGTTCATTTTGTGTTAATCACCCGAAGGTCCCGGTGGCAGCAGAAGGTGTGGTCCAGTTTCCATCTAAGCGGTGAGACCTCCCCAAGGCTCCAACCACCGCTGTAACAGCAGCTGTCAGGTTTTCCGCCTCCCCTTTGAGGACCTCAGGAGACAGCGCCGGGGAGATGATCTCAGCCAGAGTGACGTAGGTGCCAGCCAGGAACCCGATAAAGCCCACCGCTGCAATGAGCAAGTCCTTGACCAGCATGGCTGGCTTCAGCGGTCGGTCTGAGAAGGTGATGAGCTCCACCAGGGGAGGGAGGACCAGTGCCAGGGCACTGCTGGACACAGCACCCACCAGGGAGATGACAAGGTCCAGACGAGGAATCAGCACAGCGAATGAGACTGCAGAGAGATAGGACAGGAAGAGGATGAAAAGGTGAGGGAGAAGGGAGAAAATATAGGAGGGGGAGAGGAAGCAGAGAAAGAAAGGGACGGGTTAGTGAAGGGAAGTGGGAAGGTAAAGTACAACAGGAGATAAGGAAAGCAAGGGAAAAAAGGGAAAAGAGAGAGAGTTGGGTGAATAAAACAGGCGGGGAGATAAGACAGGAGTCATCAACCAGAGCATGAAAACAGATGTGTAGAGACACCTACATCAATCTTCCACATATGCATGCCAAATCACTGGTCCTTCACATATACGATATACACCAGCAGCCATGGGGAGGAACAAAATCTCCGATCCCTGTCTACCTTTCCAAAAAGTAAATCCACCGCCCATTTACAACCAGTAAAGTTTTTGAAAGGAACGCGCAGCCGCTTACAGACATTAAAAACAGATCACGCTGTGTTACCGTTGCTTTGCTAAATGTCCATTTAAAGTTTTCTTGAACATGGGTTGCTGTTACAGTGAGCAGACGTGCCCCGCTGCTAGACATGTTTCTGCTAGAACAATGGATTAAAAAGAGGTGCAGGAGAAGAAGGTAGAGCGAAGGGGGTGGAAATGTTGTGAGAGAGAAGGTGGTGGGACAGGTAAAGAGAGAGCAAATGAAGGGGAAGACAGGTAGAGAGACAGAGAGGAGGACAAGGGGAAGACAGGAGGAGACGAGGGAGAATCAGGGATAGCAGGTGGAGGGGGGGTGTAGGGGGATGGCAGGCAGATTCCGCTGCGGGGGTTTCTAAGCGGTGTACACACTGCACCATAGAGATCCTATTAAATTACTGGGAATAATTCTAATTCCTAATTTTATGCGCAGCATGCTCCCCTAGATCTGCCGGTTCAGGGGAATGTCACAGACACCAACAACATCAACAGAGAAACATTGTGACTAGTCTCATCCGGTTCTATCAAATAGTAATGTTCACAGGAGAGAGACTCTGGGGAGGCATGTTAACATGTCTGATCTCAGATCCAAACCGCGGGAGCAAGGGTAGCGCTTAAACACAAACACAAACTTACACATCTCACTCAGACAAATTGCAGACAATTAAAGAAATTGCTTTTTCCCCCTTGGAAGCCTTCCTTGTCCAAATCCACAACTGTAATTAAATGTAATGACATTTTGGCATACAATTGTGTGACTTAAACACAAAATGAATACCTGACCAATCACAGTTTAACAATGGCTAGGTTTCCATCCACTTGGTGAAAGACTAACCAAATACTCTGAAATCCACATCAAGAAAGATTTCGCATTTTCCCACTAATGTTATTTTTTGTTCACTTAAAGGGATACATATTTTTTGGAATGTCTCTTTCCACCTTGTATATGTGTAAAATAAGACAGTTATATTTGGGTCTATATTAGAGTTATATTATGTGTTCACAATTATCGTATTCCTCAAGATTAATTTTATTGTTGAACAAACGCAATGCTCAGTCAATCTGAAATATAATTGAACCTCAATGCTGAATGTTTAACTAAGGAAAAGTGAGTTTTGATCTTTACCAGGGGAATACATAAGAGTGAAGAATTATTAGGCAATAATAATAATAATAAAACATAAAAAAATTCCAACAGAATTCTACATGTTTATTCTCAGTATTTAAAGTGTAACAAATAAGTAACACAAAATTTGAATTAATAAAAAATGTTGTCCTTTCAAAAATAGTCAGTGACCAATATAACCACCCTACTTTTCAATATCTGAAAAAACCTTTGCTGAAGCAGCAACCACAGCCTCTCAAATGCTGTTCAGAGGTGTATTGTCTTCCCTGACTGTAGATATCACATTTAACAAGGGGCCACAAATTCTCATTAGGATTTAAATCAGGAAAGGAAGGGTCATTATTCGGGCATCTTTCTGGCCCTTGCTGGCTAGCCAAGCAGTACTTGGATGCATGTGATGGAGCATTGTCTTGCATGAAGAGCATGTCCTTCTTGAATGCTGAGGACTTCTTCCTGTACCACTGTTTGAAGAAAGTATCTTCCAGAAACCGTCAGGAGGTTTGGGAGTTGAATTCTTCAACCCGAATAGGTCCAACTATCTCATCCTTAATGATAGCCGCCCATACCAGTACTCCTCCTCTACCTGGCTGGCGTCTGACTGAAATGGTGCCATGTGTCCATTAGTGATCCGGCCACAGGCCCATTCATCTGATCCACCAAGAGTCACTCTCATTTCATCTGGCCATAAAACCTTTGAAATGTCTGTCTTCGGGTATTTCTTTGCCCAATCTATACAGAACATTTCAAATTTTATTCAGTGGCTTGTTTCAGCCTTTTTGACCTTGGCAATGTCTCTAAGCACTTGACAGCTTACACTTCTGGACACTCTAGGTAGGCTGCAGATCTGGAATATGATGGCACTGGAGGATAATGGGTTCCTCGTAGCTTAACGTTTAATACTTCTCAATACTTTTGCAGTCAATTTGCGTCTTTTCTTCTCCATGCGTTTTATTATTACTAATCGCAACAAAACCTTTGATTGTCCGGTGGTCACGCCTGAATAGTTTAGCTATTTCAAGAGTGTTGCATTCGTCAGAAAAGTATTTTGCAGTGCACCAGTTTTTTCTCCAGTATTAGCACATGCTGTAGCCAACAACTTGCAGAATCATTGAAGGTCGGTCAGCCTAGGCGATGAAATGAATGTATTAGAGCAAGATTATTTTTATTCGTCAGTCAGCCAAGGCTCTATCAGCACGTCACCAGAATATGTCCAATCGCTGTGCACTTCTACCACCCTGTGAAGTTCTTAACTCATCCCAACACAACCTTGATAATCTGGAGGCTGTGCTGAGTAGGAGACCCCTACAACATAGTATCATCATGTGGCTCCAGGTTTGCTTCGATATTTCGACAGTTCTTCAATAAACGTATAGGCATTTCAACTGCCATTTCTCACATAATTAATTAGCCTACACGGACACAAACAGATCCATGCTGAATGTACAACATTCTGTCAACAATATTGTACTATCTGGCCATTTCCATCAGCCAGGCTGTGACTTTTCTGTGGCAGGTCTGCCAGTAATTTCCACCCCAAAATGCTGCATGTCAATCAGATTCACTTGTATTTAGCTTCTTGACTGGTTATCTTTTCAAATGCAAAGCTCTTTAGTGTGACATTATGAAACGAAATGGATTCGTTTTGGTTTCACAAAAGCCCAGCCACCCTCATAAATACGCTGTTTTTGTGACATATTTATGTGACTCAAATTCCTATGCTTTTTGAAGCATAAATGCTAGTCTTCCTTCATTGCATTTCAATATGCGCCTCACTGCGTACATTAATCTCTTTGCATAATTTCATCGCATTCAATTGGGAACTTACTGGGGAAACATCTGAAAGATCTGCCAGGTATACAGTATCAATGAGATGCTGTTCCTCAGGTGACCACCCAGGTGAAATCAACGCTACTGCAGAGCCCTCAGAAGTGTTGTATTGTGGGAATGTGTGTGTACACATACAGGCCAACACATTATGGCCAAAGTTGAGAACATAATACTGTAATAAAGAAATGTAACATGAAATGAGCCATGGCCGCATTAATCTATTAGCTCTAAAGACACTTCAGTGAGCACATAACTTAAGGTCGTGTCTGCTCTCTTAGCCAAAACCCTCCGTCTATAAAGACCTGGCTTACGGCCTTGATCCCATTAACCAGTTACATTAAGCCTGTTTCAATATTAATAGAAGACACCATTGCAGTCTGTGTGGTCCTGGCTCTTGGTATGAGAGGGGCAACGTATGTGTGGTATGATTGTGTACATTTCTAATACCTTAAATATGAATACCCTTTCACTTTCTGTAATTAATAACTGATTAAATATATATAAATAAAAAAAGAAGGGACTCATCAGACCAGGCAACTTTCTTCCACTTTTCCAAGGTCAAGTTCAGACACTCACGTGCCCACTGTAGGCGCTTTGGATGGTTGACCGGGTTCATCATGGGCACTCTGACCGGTCGGCAGCTACGCAGCCCCATACACAGAAGAACGAAATGCACAGTATGTTGTGACACATTCCTCCTTTAACCATCATTAACATTTTCTATAGCCGTGGTAAACCTTCTGACGGTTCAGACAAGGCAAGACAGCCTTGGGAGCTCAATGCCCAGTTACCAGTGGTTTGTCCCTCCTCGGACCACTGTCAGTAGGTACTCACCACTGTTGTCTGGGAACGACAGTGGTGAGTAGGAAATGATCAACGTCATTCGCTTGACCTACGAGTGGTTGTAATGTTACATTGTTAATGTTTTAAATGACTACTGTAGCTGCAAATGGCAGATTTTTATGGAGTATCTACATACAGTAGGTATACAGAGGTACTGTGTTCCAGCGGCACGTAGTGTTTGCTAATCCAAGTTTATCATATCAAAAGGCAATACGATCATTTGAAAACCTTTTTGCAATTGTGTTAGCACAGCTGAAAACTGTTGTGCTGATTAAAGAAGCAATAAAACTGTCCATCTTTAGATGAGTTGAGTATCTAGAGCATAAGCAATTGTGAGTTTGATTACAGTCTCAAAATGGCCAGAAACAATTAACTTTCTTTTGAAACTCATCAGCCTATTCTTGTTCTGAGAAATGAAGGCTATTCCAATGCAAGAATTTGCCAAGGAACTGAAGATTTCGTATGACGGTATAGTCCCATCACAGAACAGTGTAAATTGGCTCTAACCAGAACAGAAAGAAGAGTGGGAGGACGCAGTGTAAACTGAGCAAGTGGACAAATACCATAAGTGTCTATTAGTGTCTAGAGAAACAGATGCCTCACAGGTCCACAACTGGCAGCTTCAATGAATATTACCTGCAAAACACCAGTTTTAATGTCAATAGTGAAGAGGCAACTCCGGGATGCTGGCCTTCTAAGCAGAGTAGCAAAGAAAAAGCCATATCTCAGACTGGTTAATAGAAAGAAAATATTAAGATGGGTTAAAGAATATAGGCACTGGGCAGATGAAGATTGTTGGGGAAAAAGGACAGCATTCCAGAGTCGCCTCTTCACTCAGATGCATACTATAGTCTTTGATCATCCTTGAGATGTCTGTAGATGGCAAATTCCATTGATTTGATTTAGAAAAGTTAACACCTGTCTATTGTAATCACTTGTGAGGAATAGCCAACCATACTAAACCAAATATCATAGAATAGGTGGGAAAATAAACAAGCTCAACACAGAATCTTAATACATCTCTTTTATGTCATCTTCTTTTTTTGTTTTAACTAACACACCAAAAACACAGCAGTTAAAAGGTTTGCTCTACCTGAATAAAAAAAATAATATATTTTTCATCTCCTGGAAAGACCAAACAAACAGTATTCCTCCTCTCAATAAACAGAACAAAAGAGACAACTGGGCTTTCGTAAACAAAGGCAAGGAGATTGTAGCATATAAAGAGTTCACATTGGGTGCGTAATGTAATATCCCAATGCATTAGCAATGTAAGCTTAACTCCGCCTCCCAGATATCCTCCTTGAACTCAGCCACTGAATGCCCAGCCTGGCCTGATTGTCATGGCTGAGAAAAAACAAACTAACAATGACAGGTGTATGCAATTTTTATCTGTCCATACTCATCTGCCATGATTTGAATATTTGTAGAATCTAAATGTCACCAGGCAGCCCAAATGTCACCAAATGCGTACAATATATAAAGTCCCGCACTTCATAGCGCATATCAGAGCAAAAACCATGTCATGACATCCAAGAAACTCTGAAAATCTGAGACTGTGTTCAAGCATAGATTTGAATAATGTTATAAAACATTGCAAAAGCATTGAAAGTTCCCACGAGCACACGGCTCCATCATTGTGAAATGGAAGGATTTCGGTATCACCAACACTTCCTATAACTAAGACTAGGCAAGATGACCCATGGTCAGGCAGGTGACCCTAAATCAAATGGCCACTCTGACAGAGCTTCAAAGTGTGGTGACAATCTGGGGAAAACAAGTCACCACTCACCACCTGGCTTATAACATCTCTATGGTGAATCATGGTGGTGGCAGCATCATGGTATGGGGATGCTTCAAAGTGGCAGGGACTGTGAGAGAGGTCTTTGATAAGACATTGAAGCACAATGTCTTACCGTGCTTGGTCACTTGTTTATGTCATTTCCAGCCAGAGGAAACCTATTGGTCAAAAACAAATTCACTATAGCTCCAAATTTGGCATGGGTATGAATACCTTTGTGCTTTACTTTGGGATTTATTAAATACATTATTATTTTCAATAAAATGGCACACATTTCTAAAAACTTGCTATTGCTTCAGCATTACGAGGTATTATTTGTAGATTTTTTTTTTTTAAATCAATTACAAATTGCATGAATTACAAAACAAAATGTGGAAAAAGTGTTTGTTCATTCTTTCTGTATAAAAAACAAGTGTTTTAGAGGTATATGAGACAGTGAGGTGGCTGTCCAACAGAACTGTCAAACACTCAGATTATTTTAAACCCACCTTGGGCAGTTTGATGGACATCAATATTTGTCTTAATGTATGTATATGTAGAGTACTGTGCCTTTGTTCTCTCTGCTTCTGGGTCATCGCTCCAGAACAGACCACACCGGAAGGCAGGCAGAAAGTAGGAGGAAGATAGAGGTGATAAGAACTAATGACTAGACTTAAATAAAACTGTCCAAAAGAATATCCCTCTGAGTGGTTGTAAGCTGATTAAGATGGCCATCCTTGCACTTGTTTTGTGGACAGCAGAAACCTGTTTTTCAAGCCCACCAATACTTATTTTGTCTATTAATGCTTGATGATGTCTGACTTCTACAGATTCTTCCAATTACTATTTATTTGTCTAATTTGCCACTCTGCTCTCAAGCCCCATTCTCCCTCATATTAAGAAAAGAAGAGGATCTCTTTTCAAGCCCAGGATCTCTCTTTTGATCACTTTTTGATCACTTCTGACAGGGACAGGGTTGTCCCTGTCCAGAAGAAATCTATTGGTCAAAAACAATATCACTATAGCAAAAATTGAAAGAATCTGTAGAAGTCAGACATCAAGGATTAATAGACATGATAAGTAAGGGTTGTACCTGCCCTTGTCCATCAGAGCATGCTTCTGACCTGGACTAGGTTTAACAGACACTGGACAATGCCCACATGCATTTATTAGTCATAACAACATGTAATGTTAAAATGTTCACCTGGCAAAGCCAGAAGTGAACTGGTCACGCCTCTGAGCCTGGTTCCTCTCAAGGTTTCATTCTAAATATTGGGTTTCTTAGGTAGTTTTTCCTAGCCTCTGAAATTCAGCATTGTTGTTTGGTCCTTGGAGTTTCAGGCTTGTTGTTTTGTAAAAGCACTTTGTGACAACTGCTGATGTAAAAAGGGCTTTATAAATAAATGTGACTGATTGATTGATTCTGGTCCTTTACTTAGTCTTTCTAATACAAACCTCTCCTTAGTTGTCTTATCTACCACTCCCCATTACTTGTTTTAACTTGTCTCCTCGCTTTCCATGTCCCCTGATATCTTATGTCCCTCTCCCAATACCACTTTTTATCTTGTGTTCCCCTCCCCATGTCACCTGTGTAATCTTTTTTCGCTCTCCCCATATCCCCTGTATAAATCTTGTTTACCCTCTCCAGGTCATCTGTGTTATCCTGTTCCTCCCAACCCATTTTCCCTGTTGTCTTGTCTCCCCTTCCCATTTCCCCAGTGTTATCTTGTCTTCCCCCGGATCATATCCCCAGTGTTATCTTGTCTTCCCCCTCACCATATCCCCAGTGTTATCTTGTCAACCCTCTCCCAATATCCACTGTTTAATCTGGATTCCCCCTTACCATATCCCCTGATCTAGTCTCCACCCACAATATCCCCTATGTTGTTATCTTGTCTCACCCTTCCAATATAACCTGTGCTATTTTGTCTTGCCCCTCCAAGCCCCAGATCATCCTCTCAATCTTTGAATGTTGTTCTCACTCAGAAACAATGGATCACTTCAATTTCTTATTCTCATCTCCTTTCCACACCCATTCCCCTACATTCTCACTAGGAACCTGATAAGACTACAACAACTTATGACAATTTCATTTAAATAAAATTCATCAAATGATTAAGTATGTCTCTATCTATATGACCAATCATATAGGCAGATATGAGTAATCTATGACTATGGATTGCAAAACATTCTTGTTACTTCTTGTCACCACTCACTCCACTTCAGACCTCAGATTTTCTCCTGTTTAGACAATAACAACAATCGAATTAATCTAGATGCAGCTAACGTCTTTTAATGTGTTAAAACTCTCCAAAGCATGGTGTCAAGGCCAAACATCCCATTAGCCATCTTTTAACCTACGGACAGCAATCAAACCAGCACAGTCCAAAATCATTAGCTATCCCAGCACTCTATACTGCAGTGTAACAGCAATAACCCTTATCCCAGCTCTGCATACTGTCTCCATCTCTACCCCAGCTCTATCTCTATCCCAAATTCCATTAAAAATCCTAGGCACCATCATCTCCCACAATCTCAGTCAATCACCAAGGTGGCACAACAACCTCGGCTCCAACACAATCTGGTTTGGGCCTGTGTCCGCTCACTGCAGGGGTAAACTGCAATACATTGTATGGTCGGAAGGAAGGGTCACTGGCTGTCATTGGCACAGTTGGACAAGGAAGCATGCAGGCAAGATAACTGCTCACCCTCCCACCTTTGTCACCCATTGCTTAGGAAAATAAAATCCTCTTGAAAAACAAAAAAGTATTAAAAAAGTATAATTGAGGTCATAAACTACTCCTCTGACAACGTCACCACCGAGTAATGCGATGTGGGTACATTAAGGAAATAGTGGCAGTTCTAATTAAAATAAATTACAGAAGCTATTTCAGCAATGTACCATTTCAGATATTGCTGCTAGCGGAGCAAATTGTTAAACTTAGTTTGAAGTATTTTTTAGAAAGTTTCTCCTTGTAATGCAGCTTTTGTTACAGTGGTTACACGGTTTCAATTAATACATTTTTATAAGCAATTTAAGATCACTCCATGCTGTGGCAAAAGTAAACAATGGCTTGTTGTAGATTCCATTTTCTGTATCCTCCTAAATTTGGTAGTCAGTGACTAAGGTAACTAGACATGACTAGACATTTTTGTCTGAAAATGAATTAGGCACAATTTGTTATTGCCAAATATAATCATACTCAGCTAACCTAACCAGCTGGAATATATACATTTTAGCCACACTCTCCTTACCCTAGCTGTGTCTACTTAAAATAGCGAGCTATTATAATTGTAATGAACTGGTACTTCACAAAGGCTATCTGACTGTTTTATTATAAAAATGCAAACATCACTTATCCTGTATCTAAACCTGACAATGCAGCCCTACATGGCTAAACCAGGCTCCATGAGGGCTGCCGGACAGTAAAGCAGTAGCATCTGAATATGCAGCCTTGTTTGAGAGGCACATGAAGGGAGAGAGGAGAGGGAGGGAGCGAGAGAGGGGACAAGAGGGAGAGAAGGAAGTGACAGGAGAGGGGCGAAGAGGTGAGGGGGAGGGGGTTGTAGAGAGGCAACGGGAGGCAGAGAGAGAAAGTGATATTAAAGCTCTGTGTTAGAATTCCTGCACCACTTTGGTGCTCACTGCATGTCAGCTGTAATTACTTTTTGTCTCCAGCCAAAGAAGGAACGTTATTAGGATGCCTACACAAATCAAACATCAGCTGTGGTGTGGGTGTGTGGGCACGCGCACGCGTGCATGCTAACACCCCGACATTTAAGCTCCACTATAAAAAACTGCTGAAAACAAACTTGTTAACATTTTTGATGCGCGTACATGTCTGTGGATGAGAACACTGCGTGGCCATGTTGGTAATCCTGATCTAACACCCAGGGTGAATTAATCAGGATTTAAAGGTGTTTGGTGGAGAAAAGCATGATAGTGATAATTCCATCCTAACCCCGCGTATGAGCCCCGTGCCTCAGAACCTGTCAAGACATCACATTGAGACTGAGAGGAAAGAGAAAAGGGAGAGAACAGATTCTTACCTGAGCAGGATAAGAAAAGATATATTAAAGACAACTAGACTGAGCTGTCATGGCTATGCAGGGAGCTTCATATGGTAAATCTCCCTGTCTACTTCCACTGAAAATGTCAAAAAAGTCAATCCTACACTACTATTCAAAGATTTGAAGTCAATTACAAATCCCTTTGTTGTCCATGACAAGATACATGGAAGATATAATCATTGACAAAGATAGAAATAATGATTTGGAATTGAAATAATAATTTTGTGTTTCAAACTTTGCTTTTGTCAAAGAATGCTCCATTTCCAGCAATTGCAGCCTTGCAGACAGCCTTGTAGGCATTCTAGGTAATCTGAAGTGATTTCACCCCATGCTTCCTAAATTACCTCTCACAAGTTGGATTGGCTTGATGGGCACTTCTTACGTACCATACGGTCAAGCTGCTCCCACAATAGCTTAATAACGTTGAGATTCGGTGACTGTGCTTGCCAGTACTATGGACAAAACACCAGCTGACTACTTCTTTCCTGAATTGTTCTTGCATACTTTGGAGCTGGGCTTTGGGTCATTGTCCTGTTGTAGAAGGAAATTGGCTCCATGGAATGAAAATGGAGTGATAGTCATCCTTCTGTACAAAACACCCACTTTACCACCACCAAAGCACCCCCAGACCACCACATTGCCTCCACCATGCTTGACAGAAAACATCAAGTGCTCCTCCAACATCTATTCATTTGGTCTGCGCCTAACGAACATTCTTCTTTTTGATCCGAACACCTCAAAATTTTGTCTGTCCATAAGACTTGTTCCAATCTTTCTCTGTCCAGTTTCTTTGTTGTTTTTCCAATCTTAATATTTTCTTAGTACTCGTCCATCTAAGATATGTCTTTTTCTTTGCAACTCTGCCTAGAAGGCCAGCATCCCGGAGTGGCCTCTTAGCCGGTGAAGATTTCTGAGAATAAGACTAGACTGACAAGTTCTTTGTTTCTGGGCATTATGAGCCTGTAATCGAAACCAAAGTTTCTGATGCTCCAGATAATCAACTAGTCAAAAAAAAAGGCCAATATTATTTATTTTCAATCAGTACAACAGTTTTCAGCTGTGCTAACATATTTGCAAAAAGGTTTCCCCATGATCAATTAGCATTTTGAAATGATAAACTTGGATTAGTAAACAATGTGCCACTAGAACACAGGTCTGATGGTCAATGAGCCTCTGTATGCCTATGCAGATATTCAATTAAATATCAGTTGTTTCCAGCTACAATCGTCATATACAACATTAACAGTGTCTGCACTCTGTTTCTGATAAATGTTTTTTTATTTTCATGGACCACAAAGTGCTTTTCTTTCAAAAACCTTTAAGTGATCCTAAACTTTTGAACTGTAGTGTATCTATAACTGTATTAAAGAGTATCTTTGTCCTAGTAGAAAAAAGAAATCTCAGCTTTCAACAAACATCCCAAGAACACCCCCCAGGGTCCGTCAACCTCCTAGAGTACAAGCCCCCCCCCCCCCCCC
>JACXGJ010016463.1:0-12267 GCA_016801105.1 Esox niger
TTGGGGAGGCTGATAGTGTGCTACTTTAGGACCAGGGCCCGTTGGGGAGGCATGTGCTTTCAGACCTCAGGCTCTGCATCAGCAGATCGGCGCCACATTGCAGCAGGTCCCATGATGGTGAGTCACGCACTGCATGTCCTGTAACCATGGTGACAGAACCATAACATCCCTCTCAGCTCTGACCTGGTTGGTCCCAGATTACCTGATGGTCAGGGGACACAGCACAAGAGAACTGCTAACGTCACGGGTCAGCTACTTCATTCCCTTGGGTCATTCAATCACCATACAAGACATTCTGAACTGAACATGATTATTTCATTACACCAAATACATTCTGAAGAGAGTAATCAGTTGATTAAACTAAAACCTTCTCTATTTGCAAATATCGGAGCCTGGTGTGTAAACTGGGCGGATGGAGGCAGGGAGGATATTATGGAATTACTTACTGAATGGAGTAGGACACTGTTGGATGTAGTTGAATATAATTAAGTAGAATACAAGAAATATTAAGAAAGTTCAATAGAGCACACAGCAGAATAGACAGGCAAATGAATCTAGTGCCCTCTAGCTGCTGTCAAGATTAGTGGTTTAACCAGAGGGCTGTACTACGAAGGGAGTTCAACCTACTCAGATTGAACTCAGGATTTTCAAGGAAAGTCAGGGTTGAATGGGTGTTAAGTGGTACTACAACGATGATTCTGATGTTTGATAGTTGACTCGGTGTTCAGCTACTGAGTTTGTGTGCATTCGACTAAAAGTGGCATTTTTGCACAATGGCACGTGATCAGTCTTCTTTCCTGGAAGAATGAACTTCTTTATAGAAAGGATATGAGGATTTTAAAGAAAGGTTAACAGTAAAATCAAACACTGTGGACGGCCAACAAAAACATCATCAGTGTTACTAGAGTTACACAGCATCTAAACACCCTTCCCTGTGGTGATATCTTTATTAGAGAACATCATCAGGATAAACTACTTACACAGCCTCTAAACACCCTCCCCTGTGGTGATGTCTTTATTAGAGAACATCATCAGGATAAACTAGTTACACAGCCTCTAAACACCCTTCCCTGTGGTGATGTCTTTATTAGAGCACATCATCAGGATAAACTACAGGTACAGAGCCTCTAAACACCCTTCCCTGTGGTGATGTCTTTATTAACTTTTGGACAAAAATGTGCGTGCATGTGTTAATGCTACTGACAAGGATAGTGTGACTTCGGCGTGACCTCCATGTTTAAACATTGTTAGTTTTGGATAGACTCGGTTATGAATTAGAGTGTGAAGACACGTGCCTACCTAGCCAATATGTTTGAATATTTAATGGAAGTGGTTCAGAACCAGAACTGAGAACAATATTCTAGGAACTAAATAGCCTTTATCTGGCAATACATACCTGGATGTAGTACAGTCAATAGGGTGTATCATGTTGGTAAAATTTCCACTTTGCCAGTTAGACTGTCTCTCTGTCTACCTGCCTGACAACCTTTTAATGGATTTAAACAGACTTACCTTTTACCTACTTCAATGTTAATTATAGATTAAGATTATGCTTTTAAAACATTTTATTACTGTAAATTCCAAATACATTCAACAAACAGCAATATTAAATTGACACTGATATAAGAGCTGCCTTTAACTGTATGTATTATGTTCAGTTTTCATGCCATATTTCCTATTATCATTAGCTTACTGTACGTTGGTCAACCATGTTGGATAAAGGAACATATAAACATAACATAGAACATCCTAATTTGCATTCTGAGAATGCTACAGTTTTGACATGTCATCCAGAGAAGTTTGAACAATGCAGACCATAAACACTAGAGCTGCTGAGCATCAAACAATCCGTCCATATGTAGTTGAAATATCTGATTACCTCTGAAGAATTATTGTATCAGATTACCTCTGAAGAATTAGAGTACCAGATTACCTCTGAAGAATTAGAGTACCAGATTACCTCTGAAGAATTATAGTATCAGATTACCTCTGAAGAATTAGAGTATCAGATTACCTCTGAAGAATTAGAGTATCAGATTACCTCTGAAGAATTATAGTATCAGATTACCTCTGAAGAATTATAGTATCAGATTACCTCTGAAGAATTAGAGTATCAGATTACCTCTGAAGAATAATAGTATCAGATTACCTCTGAAGAATTTGAGTTAGTATCTGATTACCTCTGAAGAATTTGAGTTAGTATCTGATTACCTCTGAAGAATTTGAGTTAGTATCTGATTACCTCTGAAGAATTTGAGTTAGTATCTGATTACATATTGAAACATTTTTACATCTGAATATGTGAGTTGCCATAGTGGTGAGTGTGTTGTTCAACAGCTTTTATAATTACAAAAATATCTTTGCTAATTTGAGTTCTGTCATGATATAATTATAATAATATATTTAAGTAAAAAAGAGGCACAACTCTCTCTTCAACACATGGTCAAACATATAATTCGCTACAGTATAACAGCAAGAAATACATAAACAAAGACATGTTCAAGTCTCCTTTCTTAAATCATTCCTTTGTCCACGATGAACAAACATAAATCAGCAAATGATATGACATTTTAAATTAAAACAACATCTTGAAATTTAAGGGATGATTTTCCAGACTAACTTAAGCCTAGTCCTGAAATGAATAGGGAAGACTTTCTAATGATTACTCCTGGAGCCGCTGTACAGTAATCTGAGGCTGAATAATCCAGGAATAATTTTTATGCAATCTGAGCTTCACAGAATCCACAGTGATGAGTGTTGTCTTGTTGCAGTCATTGTGATATGGAACAAGCCATTTTGATATGACTTGGACTGTTACAGTATGGGGCAGTAGGGTCCACCTGGACTGTTACAGTATGGGGCAGTATGGTCCACCTGGACTGTTACAGTATGGGGCAGTAGGGTCCACCTGGACTGTTACAGTATGGGGCAGTAGGGTCCACCTGGACTGTTACAGTATGGGGCAGTAGGGTCCACCTGGACTGTTACAGTATGGGGCAGTATG
This sequence comes from Esox niger, assembly GCA_016801105.1. NCBI lineage: Eukaryota > Metazoa > Chordata > Actinopteri > Esociformes > Esocidae > Esox > Esox niger. Next base: position 3,005 of record JACXGJ010016463.1, read on the forward strand.
GTCCACCTAGATTGTTACAGTATGGGGCAGTATGGTCCACAGCTTACATTGAGCGACTCTAGACTGTCCTGGACCTGCAGAGCCCTGTCCTGTCTGGAAAAACCCACTGCAGCCCTGGAGCTTTGCTCTACTGCAGCCGGAGCCCCTTCTCCAGCCACACAAGCCTCTGGATGCACCCTGCCGTCTGGCTTTCTGAACTCCACCGAGGCAAACGAGGACATGCTGCCGTTCTTCCTCGCCCAGCTCTGTGATGTATCTACTGCCCTCTCTGTCTTGGACCTGACTTCTGATCCCTGACTTTTACCCTCCGCTCTCACCCTAGTCCCGGTTCTGGTGTCATTGACACTAAGGTCGTTGAGGAATGGGTCAGAGTCACTGCTGTGGGACATATTGAAGTAGGTACACTTAGGGGTGGGAGGTCGGGCCATGTCCTCTAGCTCAGAGGATGAGAGGACAGCCAGAGGGTGGAGGTGCTGGAGGAGGTGCTGGTGAAGGGGCTCGTGAGCTGAGGCTGAGTGGTGCAGAGGAGTGGAGGGAGGAGCATCCTCGCTGATGTTGTCTAAGGTCGTATCCACAGAGGTGCTATCAACGTTTCCGTACATCCCCATGGCAACCGGCGGTGACTTCCTGATCAGATGGTTCTCCTTAAGGAGCCATCGCCCCTGGTCAATCAGGATCCCATCACTACAGCCAGGTAGGCTCTGAGAGTCTGCTGCGCTCTGCTGCTCTATTCCCACCTTATCTGAAAGGTGCCACCAATCCTGGTTCATCATAGAAACCAGATCTGGCCCTGGTCCAGTCTTCATTAAGCTGGACCCACTGATGTACGAGAGGCTCTCGCAAGAGTCACAAGTTTCTGCTGTGTTCCTCCCACAGTTCTCTGGGCTCTTTAAGAGTTGTGATGAGAGATTAGAGGTTCTGGCTTGACTCTGTTGGTCACTAGTCTGTCTGAAACGTTGCCTCCCAGTCCCCTCCTCTTCGTCTCCCTCTCCACTCTCCGTTGTCAGATCTTCTGACTCCTGGGTCTTGTACCCTCCACTGCTGGAGGTCTCAGGTCTGTAATCGGACAGATCCGATGTGTTTGGGCTTTGCAGTCTTGTCAGGCCGTACTGACTCTCCATGTTGCCATTAGTAGATATAAACATCTGTTTGGTCTGGACGACCCTGGCTGCTCCGTCTGGTTCGATACGGAGGTTACCTTTTGGATCAAAGGTGAACATCAGGGAGGATGACTTCAGGGCAGTGTTGACAAAGTCTAGAAGCGCCTGAGATATCTCCAAGGAGTGGGATTGGTCTTCACCTATTTCCTCCTCTTTGTTGTCCTCTTCCAATTCAGTGATTTGATTCATGGAGATTTCAGAGTCCTGAACTTTGTTGTATAATGTTGCGATCTCCTTCTCAGAGACATCACACGTGGATTTATCTGACTCTGTCTTCAATGAATTCTTTGACATTGATTTAATTGATTCCCTCCCTCTTCTCGGTAATGTTTTAGACTCTACTTTGTAATTCTCTAACTTCACTGACATTTCTGACTCTGCAGAGTTCTCTGATCTTTCAGACTTAGAAAATTTCTCAGAGTTCAAAGATTTATTTATTCCTGCAGATTTTTCGGACATTATGGAGTTCATTGACTTCCTTAATATTGATACTTCAGACTCTACCACTGTTGCCTCTACCTCATATTTGTCCTGCTCCCTTTCCTCCTCTAGCTCCTCCTCACATCTTTCTTCTACATAACAGGCTTCATCCGGGACCCAGCTGGAACTAACAGTGCGATCTGTAGAGAAATGACTAAGAACACTTCTGTCCTCTTCAAAATCAGATTCAACAGATATCTTGTTTTGGATCTCACTATCGTTCTCATCACTATTTTCCTCTTTTTCTGTATCTTCTTCCTCCTCCACCTCTTCTTCGTCTTCCGATCTCTTCTCTAAATTCTTGATTAACTCTTCCATCTCCCTCTCAACCCCCTCTGTCTTATCTGATACTTCTTTTCTCTGCTCTTCTACCGCCTCTTCTATTTCCTCTTTTTCTTCTTTTCTCAGCTCTTCTACTTCCTCTTCTAATTCCTCTTTTTCTTTTTCACTGTGCGGTTCTACCTCCTCTTCAAACTCTTCCTTTTCTTCTTCTGTTTGGACCTTTACCTCCTCTAATTCTCCTTTTCTTTGCTGCGCTACATCAAATTCTTTCTCATATCTCTGCTCCTCAACTTCTTCTTTTTCTTTTCTCTGCTCCTTCATCTCTTCTTTTCTCTGCTCCTCTACCACCTCTGCAAACTCTTCCCTCTCCCACTGAATCTCCTCTGTCTCATCCACCGCCTCCTCTTCATCCACATCCTGGTAGTCTTCATTCTCTATATACTCCACCTCCTCTTGCTCTTCCTCATCCTCCTTGTCTTCCTTTTCCTTTACGCTTTCTTTCTCCTCCCCTTCCTCTTCCACATCACCAACATCCCCTTTCTCTGCCTCTTCTACCTCCTCTTGTTCATGGACAGAACTAGATGCACTACTGAATTTAGATGCTGACTTCTCTGACTTTATAGATCTCTCTGACTTTAGCAACTTTAAGGATTGTAATGACTTCAATGGCTGTACTGACTTTGATGAATGTACAGACTTCAATGACTGGACTGACTTTGACCCTGTCATTTGATTCTCTGACTTTATGGATTTCATTGACTGTGTAGAGTTCAGTGATAAAACTGACATTGACTTTGATTCCCTCATGCTGGATTCTGTTACTGAACTAACATCTTGTGATGATTTCACTAATCTCAATGACTTCTCTGATTTTACTGACTTCATTGACTGTACTGATATCAATGATTTCATCAAAGGAATTGACTCTTTAGATTTCATTGACTCTCTTCTTGTTAATGTTGTAATTTCAGAATCAGATAGTACACCAAGATCAGGTGACTTATCAGACCTTTGGGCTGATTTTGCAGTTGTCATTGAGTTATCTGACTTCATGGATATCGTTGATTTTGTAGACATCATTGACAACATTGACATTGATTCCCTGAAACTGGATTCAGTTACAGAACCAACATCTTGTGATGACTTTACTGACCTCTGTAACTGCACTGTTTTTAATGAGTTCACAGAATGAACTGACTTTGTTGACTTCATAGACTTTCTCTCTGTTGATTGACTCGTCTCAGGATCGGACTGTACACAAACATCTGACTTTTCAGACTTCACTGTGTGGACTGACATTGATGATTTGATAGATGTCATTGATTCAGACTTTATTGACCTCATTGGTTTTATTAGTCCACCCTCATCAGCAGGCCCCAGTAACTCTAGGGACTTAACAGATTCAGCAGGCCCTAGTGACTCTGGGGACTTAACAGATTCAGCAGGCCCTAGTGACTCTGGGGACTTAACAGATTCAGCAGGCCCTAGTGACTCTAGGGACTTAACAGATTCAGCAGGCCCTAGTGACTCTAGGGACTTAACAGATTCAGCAGGCCCTAGTGACTTTAGGGACTTAACAGATTCAGCAGGCCCTAGTGACTCTAGGGACTTAACAGATTCAGCAGGCCCTAGTGACTCTAGGGACTTAACAGATTGGAATGACTGAACTGACAGCAATGAATTCATTGAGATTTTGCAGTTAATTGATTTAAGTGAATCGCGCTCATGTGTCACTTCTACATTTGGTTCTGACTTTATAGACTTCACTGACCTTTCTGAATTCATAGATTTCACTGACCTATCTAAATTCATAGATTTCACTGACCTTTCTGAATTCCTAGATTTCACTGACCTATCTAAATTCATAGATTTCACTGACCTTTCTGAATTCCTAGATTTCACAGACCTATCTGAATTCATGGACTTCACTGACCTTTCTGAATTCATAGATTTCACTGACCTTTCTGAATTCATAGATTTCACAGAGCTTTCTGAATTCATAGATTTCACTGACCTTTCTGAATTCATGGACTTCACTGATCTTTCTGACTTAATTGCAGTCGTCACATTCACAGAGTTCCTTGACTTTGATTTCCTCATGCCTGACTCTGTTATCATTTCACCATTTTCTTTCTGATCGGTTTCCGTAACCGTTTTCCCATGTAGTATTGGATCTGCAGCAGAGTTAACCTCAGAATTCTGGGTTGGTTCTGTCACATCAGCGATATTTCTTATCTCTCTAACGACCAAACCCTCCTCAACACCCTCTTCCTCCTTCTCCTCCCCAACTGGGCTCCCCGGCCAGTTATCTGGCCTCTTCTTCACAATTTCCTGAAATACCTCTAGTTCCTCGATCTCCTCGGAGTCCCTTCTGTCCACCTCAGTGTCCAGAGCATTAGACACCTCGCTAACGCTTCCCCCTAACATAGGAGACCTCATGGCATGTTGCACTGTTCTATTGCCATCTACCAACAACAAAACCTCCTCTCTCAGTTCTTGGGGCATGTTGAGTTCCTCCATGAACTCATCAATGGCCAACGGTCCTTCGATCTCCTCCTCGTCCTCAGACATAACATCCAGGGCGAACTCCTGGTTGCTGCTGGGAGAGTAAGGAGGAGTGTCCATGACCCCCAGCTCACTGCTTTTCTCCTGGAAGTCTTTCCAGCTGTCCCTCAGCTGGTCGGAGGTGCAGCTCTGAAGGCTGGCCAGGCTGGCTCTCTGCTCCTCCTCGTCCTCGATTGCAGAGATCTTCTGGAGTGACTGCAACACTAGAAGGGCCTCTGAACCCCTGTTTGACTCTCCTCCAACTCCCAGGGCTGATGACAAGGTCTCTTTTAGGGTTGTTACTGATAGGAAGGACATCAGAGACTTGGAGGGTGAGCCAAACACAGACGCCACCTAAAGAATAATAACCAATTTACAATAAAGAGCTTTGAGTTGACTGCTTGGTTAGGGACAGAAATACATTTATTTGCCTAGTCTGCTCTCATTACAAAGCTGTCTGCCACCTATTTTGTTACCTATTGTCATTGATCAATAAATAAATAACAACTCTTCAGAAACAATCCTAAGACAATAAGATAACCCAGTTATACTTAATAAACAATGGTACCTGAGAGGAGAAGTCCGGCATGCTGTGGGATTTCTCCAGGCTGGCAGGGTTCTGGGAGGCCTGTCTGATGCAATGAATTGAGGAGCAAAGCTGTCGGAGGACAGGCGTTAACGTGGCCTTGGGGCTGAGGAGGTGGTGCGTGGAGAAGGAGGTCTCACTTTGCTGCTCTATGGGAGGAGGGATGAAGGAGGCTGAGCGATGAAGGCCAAGCCGGGTCTGCTGCTCCACTGGGTCGATTCTAGGATCCATGACAAGTGGATGAGGAGGATTAGTAGAAGATGTTAAATGTCTGAGTTCTACACCAATGTCATGTATCTGCATGAAATACTCTATCTTAAAATAGCACAAGCATTATATGCACAAAGATTATATAAAAATACAGTAGTAATAATAACAACAACAACAATAATTATTATTATAATAATAATACCACATTGGGGTAACAGATAACAACAATCTTAGGCATTTCAAGAACATTCCAAAAGTTCCATATTTCCCTTTTTAAAACGGGCTGAGCATCACTGTTTTGCAAAACCGTCCCAAAATACCACATTGGCTATAGACTGCAGACAGTCTTTGTAATGAGCCAATACCACATTGGGTATAGACTGCAGACAGTCTTTGTAATGAGCCAATACCACATTGGGTATAGACTGCAGACAGTCTTTGTAATGAACCAATACCACATTGGGTATAGACTGCAGACAGTCTTTGTAATGAGCCAATACCACATTGGGTATAGACTGCAGACAGTCTTTGTAATGAACCAATACCACATTGGGTATAGACTGCAGACAGTCTTTGTAATGAGCCAATATCACAATGGGTATAGACTGCAGACAGTCTTTGTAATGAGCCAATACCACATACATTGCACAGTGGAACTAGAGAAGACTAAGCGAGCTAACGAACAATAGCTAGCTAACACTAACCCTAGACTACTTAAGATGAAAAGACTTACTCTATCCTCTTCCATCTATTCATATTCCTAGTGAAATAATACGTTTTGTGCTTTAACTTTTCTTTTTAATTCTGTTGTCATTTAGTTAGCCAGAAACCCCATCTAATACAAAATGCTTCATGGAAAGCATAGATACTCTTCAATGCCACTGATCACCTCGTGATTGGACAACAACAACAACAAGCGACACTTGCTAATTCAAACCAATAAGAAAATGCCTGTTAAATATTAAGGAAAATGATCAGTTTGTTACAGTCCTAGTTTTTTTTTACTGTAGTGTCAATTACTTACCCAATACACACCCACTTGTCCACACCAAATTGATATACGTAGGTTCCACAATAACTCTTCCCTGGAATGGAGCTTATTTGATAATATTTTCATGAGATTTTATATTGTTAAAATGTTGTAAATTGCAACTTTATATTATATTAAGATTGAGACAGTTAAAATAATGTTGTATGGCATATAATCCAATTAAACTATTTATATTTCTTCAGATTATTTTGGAAGTTTTGGATTGGGGTTTTATATACAATAAATATGGTAATAATAGCACATGCCCACTTAGTTCATTTATAGCCGTTTAATATCAACAAAATGAAATTAACTGGTACGGGATCAGTAATCGTATTGGATCAGTAGTCTGTACTGGATCAGTTCTATTGCACCAGTCTCAACACACAGACTGGAGTTTGTTTGCCACTCAAACCATGCTTTACTCCCATACGGACACTGAAACAAGTACTTTCTCTGTTCTGGATAACATCAGTATGAGCACCAACAATGTCACCACCCATTAACTAATAAAGACCTTCCCCAACTAGAAGGTCCGTCAGCTGCTAAAGGCACACGATGCAGCTTTTGGATCCAGCGATACAGAGGCCTACAGCTCATCCAGAGCCAACCTGAAAAGGTGCATCAAGACGGCTAGAAATTACAACTGACTATAGATTGAGGAGCACTCCAATTCTCGACGTGCGCTCACAACATGTGCTGGGCAGCCGGCCAAGTTCTTTACTGACATTTTCAACATGTCTTTGGCCCAGGCAGTTGTCCCAATGTGCTTCAAGACTGCAACCATTGTGCTAGTGCCGAAGCAGTCGACCATGTATAGCCTGAATGACTCCTGACCTGTTGCACTCACCCCCACAATCATGAAGTGCTTTAAAAGACTAGTCCTGGCCCACCTTAAGTCCTGCCTCCCACAAACACTGGATCCCAACTAGTTTGCCTACTGGTTGAACAGGTTGACAGAGGATGCAATCTTCATAGCTTTACACTCTGCCCTGACCCACCTGGACATAACCAACACCTACGTGAGAATGCTATTCATAGACTTTAGCTCAGCATTCAATTCCCTCTATGCTGGTCAACTAACTCCAAGACCTGGGGATCAGCCCCACTCTGCAACAGGACTTTGGACTTCTGACAACTTCACCTCCTCCACTCTGATCCTAACCACTGGTGTTCCACAAGGCTGCGTGCTGAGCCCCCTCCTGTACTCCCTCTTCACCCACAACTGCATTCCGGTACACAGTTTCAACACCATCATCAAGTTTGCAGACAACGCCACAGGGGTAGGCCTGATCAGTGACAATAAAGAGTCAGCCTACATCGAGGAGGTCAAGTGCCTGGTGGCATGGTGTGCTGACAACAACCTGGCCCTCAATGCAAAGAAAACCAAGGAGCTCATTGTGGATTACATGAAGTCTAAAGGCTGCAGTCACGCCCCAGTCCTCATCAATGGCACTGAGGTGGAGCGTGTGTCCAGCTTCAAATTCCTGGTTGTCTACATCTCTGAGGACCTCTTGTGGAACCTCAACACCTCAGCCCTGGTCAAAAAGGCACAACAGTGCCGGCACTTTTGGAGGCTGAACAAGGCCCGCCTGTCCTCCGACATCCTTGTGAGCAGGACACACAGCATCATCAGGAACCCTTCACATCCAGGTCACAAATAGTTTGTCCTCCTACAATCAGGCAGTTGGTATAGGGGTCTTTGTTCCCGCACCAGCAGGAACATCTACTGTAACACTGCTGAACTCAGTGGCCTATAACTATACATAACCCCCGCCTCTCAGGCACCCTGTTGCACTACTCCCTTTGTAATACTGGACTCTGACACTGCCTTGCCAAGTTTGATAAGCGAGTTGTAACAGGTATGTGTCTAGTTGTAACAGGTATGTGTCTATCCTGGGAACCTGCATTTGAGTTGCACATGCCACTTTCCTCCTTCAATTTGCCTCCATTGCACATGTAGAATGACATGTAGAACTGCCAATGGTACCCACACAACTATAATCCCATGTGTAACAGACATTATACTAAATACTTGTACATTCTCTGCCCTCCTCTATTAGCCTTCATTGCACATCTATACATTCCACTTGTACTTTACATATACTAAATACTAGTACATGTTCTGCCCTCTTCTCTTTGCACTTCTGGTTAGAAGCTAACTGTTTTTCAATGACAATAAAGTTGAGTCTAATCTAATCAGTAGTCGGTATCAGATCACTAGTCGGTATTGGCAAAAGAAAAACGGGGTATCGTGCATCCCTGCTGATAATGATTGGACAGAAAAGGAATTGGAATTACATCTACTTCCATAATTCTACTGGAATATGTTCTCATCAGCTAGAATGTTTGGTAAATCAACCAACCTAACGCTGGGCATGGAGGAGCAGAGTCCTCGTGTCCTCAGAGGGTTAGGCAGGTGAACCTGAGCCTCTGGGTTACCGACAGGGACAGATAGACAAGACATGGAGAGGTGATCTCCTCCATGGGACAGAAATTGTTCTTCTGGGTATAAAGGGAGGTGGACTTCGCTCCTCACTTCCGATTCAACATCTGAGTCAGCTCCTATCTTAAAGATCACCTTGATCCTGGGTTCAGCCTCCTCCATATCCTCCTAGAAGGGGATGAAGAAGACTAAATTGAGGAGTCATTTTTCTTTTTCAACAAACCCCTTCAATCCACCGAGATACACAGATGGACATAAACACGTGCATAGACATACCTTGGTTCTGGGTTCAGTGTCACGACCATCCTGTCCTTCTCCCTCCATGTGTCCATCCTGTCCTTCTCCCTCCATGTGTCCATCCTGTCCTTCTCCCTCCATGTGTCCATCCTGTCCTTCTCCCTCCATGTGTCCATCCTGTCCTTCTCCCTCCATGTGTCCATCCTGTCCTTCTCCCTCCATGTGTCCGTCCTGTCCTTCTCCCTCCATGTGTCCATCCTGTCCTCCTTCCTCCATGTGTCCATCCTG
>JACXGJ010016464.1:0-12284 GCA_016801105.1 Esox niger
ATATATATATATATATATATATATATATATATATATATATATATATATATATATATATATATATATATATATATACATATATCTGTGTTAATTCCCAGGCGTTACAGATGAAAAATACATATCCTTTATTAATTTATTTATCTATTTATATAGGTTAAATAAGAACCATCTTGTATTCGAGGGTGACCTGTTGATTGGATTTAACTGTCTTACAACGTGGTTCTTGACGAATAAATGAATATAGACAATATTCATGACTGTGGACAATCATACTAATCTAGTCCCCAGAGGAGCAGCTGTGCCCAGTCCAGTCATCTCCGACGTCTTCCCATAACTATAATTACCTTCTAATGACCATGAACGTTACCTCACAGTCCCTCAGAAACAGCTGCCAATGAAAGGGGTCCAGACGGACTCAGCGCAGCTCAACTCCGGGAAAGGGCTATATTATAAATCTATATGACACAGACAGAAGAGCCACAGGAAAAAAAACATTGACTTCCCTTCTTAAATCTTTGACTTCCGTTCTTGGAAATCCCAATTACCCTTAAAGTGAATTTAAACACGATGGTATGAATTCCTGGACCTACTTCTGCATGAAACTGTTATTTCAATGGAACTTCTGCATTTTAGTCCAAGACGAGGCTTAATGTGTGTCCGGGAAACAAGCCCTATTTAATTAACTTTTAATCATCAGATGAAGTTGTGTTTACTGAGGTACGAAACTAGAAGTAATTCAGCCAAACTGAACTACTCCGTAAGCCGGATGGATTTCAAAACTTGATTCTGTAAATCGTTTTGGACACGTAGGTTCCTCAACATCTCAGCCCAAGCCCTTGGATTTCATGACATGACAACTCCATTGTGAACTTCGCATTGACATGTCACTGTTCCCAGGCGCTGTGTATAAGCCAGTGCAGAACAGACCACAGCTATAAAGGGCCTCAGTGTTCCAGCCCCACCACCGCTAGTTTCCTGTGCTCTGTCCCAACCCCCCGTAAAGAACTCACAGATGTGGAGGATGCAGGCCGACCCACAAGGCAGCCACACAGAGGTGCATTGTGGCTCTCGGGGTCTGTGGGTCCCCAACCTCCTGCCTGTTGTTCTGCATGTTTGAAGCTCCAGGCACGGTTCACAGGAACGGAACATCTCACCTCACCTATGGGGGGGAGGGAGGGTAATTGATGGGGTTAGCCGGTGAGATCATCCCATTTCTACCACTTCTAACCCCCCTCCACAGAGAAAACACGAACTCCTCCAACACTGTAACTCAAACAGTCTGTGAGCTTAGCGTCTAGAGCCGTGTCTGATGTTCTTCCAACCCCCCCACATTAAAGAAACGCTGTTTTAGAAAGTATAAAGAGACAAAGCAAAAATGGTACTGATCTCAGCTTTGTTGAAACTTTTGCTTGACATTGACAAGTTGGGATCGTTTCCTTGCTATTTGTTTTCCCCATCACAGTGCGTTGCGAGTCAGAGCTGAACCGGTCGATTCAATAATTTGTCATGTTTCATTTCCTTTGACTGGTGTGAGAATAGCCTGAACACTATGTAAGTTAAACTAAATAGCTAACTTCCTTGAAGCGCTGGGTTGAGCTGAGGTGGAGTCTGATAGGAGTGGAATGATGTTCCCCAGACTCAAACCCACAAACATTCTAGTCCAAAGTTACTCCAATCCATCACCCCCATGTGTCTGCAAAAGATGCTGGCTGGGTCTGAAGAACGGTTGTCTGTTTGGATGAAAGGATGGGTAGATGCCTGTATCCCGGACCGGTCTTTCGTCGTACTGCGTGAGGGTTTCTAAAGAGCTCTCCAATATGTTCTTGATGTGGTATCTCAAAAACACTAAGCATACTTTTAATGAGCACAGTTTGGGAATGTTCAAGTCAACGAGAACAGCACTTAATAAAGTCTAGACATTTCTCACCAAAACACTTTAACGAGACTAGTGTAACTGAGAGGAACTTAATACTGTCCCGCTAAGTAAAAATTACAGGTGGCAAATTTGTTGAGAAACCATTGCATAACTGAGGGCTGTGAGGAAAGAATATCTCCATTTATCTAAATTTTGTTAAATGGAAAGGAAATAGCATTGGTCTTTGTGTGTGCACCAAACCATTCAGACAATTTGTTTTAGGAGTAACTCACCACATTAATACTTGACATTTTTGATGGTCGTTATCATCAACGCTGTCTGGTTGCACACACTGGACAGAACTGGCAGCTGAGAATAAAAGAACAGCAATTTGTGTCTTCAGCTCTGAGAAAGTGGTCTGTTGACTGCGCCGTTATTGCTGCTTGGCATGTTGCAAATCTGCCAGAAAATGTTCCGGTTCTTCATCATGCTTGACAATGATACCATATAGATGTCGTTTTTATTCCAGTGGAGTAGACATTGTGATACACAAGATGCACAGTGGGAAGCGCCTCAGCGCATTACGACAAACGGGACGTTGTTGCCTTGTCTCGTTGTCTGAACAGTGAGAACAGTGCACCCCAGTTCTGCTGACCTGACAACCAGAGGTTCTGGGTATCTGGATCAGGCGGATATTGGCGGCAACACCAGGACAAGTCGTGTGACTAGAACTGGTTATTTAGTTTCAAGCATGATAGAAGACCAGACTGCAAGGGCAACAGCTACACATACCTTAACAGACAGCCCTGTCAGCCTGTCTTCAGTGTTTGAAATCTCTCCAATTTACTGATTCACTTTCCATGCACAAACCCCATTCAAAACTCCACATGCTCTCTGAAAAACGTGGCCTCGGCCATCCTCTGTTCTTCATAATGGGTCTCGGTGGTTAGCGAGAACACAGCCACCGGCTCATTTACAGTAAATGAAAGTTGTGTAATCAAAAAATACATTGAGGTACTGTATCATCCCACCACCTCATGAATCACAGTCTGTAAAGACAGAAAGTGAAACAGAGATAAATTGCTGTAATTAAAAATGGCCGCAAGATTGAGAGAGAATGAGAGGTGTTCCAACTATTAAAGGAGGGCATGGGCATCATGTTCTGTTCTTCCCAGTAGAAACATGGGCATGTGCCAATGCCAATTACTGGAGAAGCACTGCTATGAAGGGCACTGCGTGTTTAGAAAGACTGACTAAGCCCTCTCACTTAGCTAATCTACCATGCTCAGCTCTGTGCTGTGGGCCGGCTGCTCTTGGCCAGATCTGGTTGGATAGTGGTGGTCCTGTTTTACATTTCCCCCCTCCTATCCCTCACAGACATACTGTCAGTCTGTCACAGACACTGTGTGTCAGTCCGTCTGCTTCGGACACTGCCTGTCTGTTCATCTGTCTAGGGCAGGCTCTGTCTGTAGAAAGCTTCCTGCTTTGAGTTTTAAGTATGCTTCTCCGCCAGAACTGAAACCTTCAGCACTCAGCAAATTCCAATCTATAGGACACAGCTGGCTCAACTTATAGCCTTCCCGGTCTACTTGGTTTTACTGTGGCAGGAGTGGACCATAAGCCTTGTGTGCCAGTAGAGTGCTCTCCAGTAGCCTAATACAGTTTGGTCTACATAGATACAGCTCCAACGTTGCTGTTCCAGGACAGCAGTCCACAAAGATATTATTCCAAAAATGAGAGTTGAAATGAAGTCAGAGACTAAAAAACCACAATGTAGAAGTTAGAACCCAACTGTTACTTCCAGACATTGGACTTACTGTTCATATTTGCACTACTCTGACACTCAGTCTAGCTCTGCAACATTGTTACAGACATTTGGAGCTGAATAACAGTGTTCAGGGGTTAACGACACACCTTGGGGTTCAAGGTTCCTTTGGAGGTCATTGCTTGTGTGTGTGATCGGCTTGTTGAGCGTAGGTTCTCTGGCTAGCACCGGAAGGTTGTTCCGGATGCATTGGTTGACCTGTGTGTGTGTGTGTCTGTGCGTGTCTGTGTGTGTGTGTGTGTGTGTGTGTCCCACAGTGCAGAGCTGTAACGTCAGGTGTATGAACGGAGGCAGCTGCCAAGAAGACTCATGCGCTTGTCAGAAGGGCTACACAGGCAATCACTGTGGACAGCGTGAGTATCTTTCTCCCTCAACGCACTCAGCCCTGCCGCGACACTGGGTTTTCTGTCTAACTGTATCGCCCAGTATCCCTGACGCACGTCTCCCCCTCCCTCCACTTCAGCTGTGTGTGAGAACGGTTGCCAGAACGGAGGGCGCTGTATCGGGCCCAACCGATGTGCCTGTGTCTACGGATTTACTGGCCCGCAGTGCGAGAGAGGTGAGAGCGTTCCCGGTCTTCTCACTTCCTCCTTACACAAACCCGTCTGGTCGTAGATAGTCACAATTTCAACACAGGAACCCTGCTCATTACACACACCCCTGTGCCTACTCAAACACAAACCCTACGGGGATGGGAGGACAAATGGAAGTTGCCAGAGGAATGTCTCCGTAGCGTTTGAAGTGTGTAGTAATAAGGCTGTAGCCATAATAACAATATTCTTTATTTTCCTCATATTTTCCTTTCTACATTCAAAATACTGTATAATGGAAATGAGTAAAACTAGACGAGCCATCCTCTATGGACTCACAGAGCCATTTAAACCTCTCACCGAGAGAACAGAGAGACGCCTGCCAATCATGTGGTGACACAGAACATGTCACTACACCTCTCTTATCATCACACACTAACCAGGGTGGGGAAGACAGGGTGCCGGCAGACTTCAGAAGCTTTGATCTGTCGCGTATGTCTATGAACATTTTATCAGTCTAGACAAAGTGTGACCGTAGTGTGACTGCATATAGTCAATACAGACAGTCTGTCGCTCAAACCTCAACCAGAGACCGTTATCTGGTTTCCTAGTGCTGGTGATAGCGAGCTGACTCGCTCCTGCAGAAACTGCCTCTGAGATAAAGGCTTAAGGTTTGGCAAACGCCAAAAGGATGGGCTGTGTCTAAGAGAATCACGGCTAGGTTTTGGGAAAAAACTATTCAATGTAGTCCATTCTTGAGGTGACCTGAAATTCCAATCCATGAGTCAAAAGGTCTTTTTAAAATAACAAACTTCCATTTTCGATTACGTCACTTGTTGATTGAAATTCAACTCATCCCCAAATTCGTAGATTGATTTATAGCAGTCCTCTGGGTAGACCTTAGACCCCAAAGGGTACGCCCCTTTCCCCTCACCTGACCCTCCTCTCACATGGCCACCCACTGCTCCAATCCGTCCCCCTATGAAACGGGGGACGGATGGAGAGAGAGGGGAGATGGAAGCAGGGATTGAGGGAGGGCAGGGGGTAAAAGTAAAATGTACTACCCAGCTGTGTATACAGAGCCAGGCACAGCTGAGCACAAACAGTCTCGTCTCCGTGTTGAAAACACTGGACCTCAGCAGCCCTCTCTCCAACCCATGAGTTTGGTCCAGGTCCCTGTCTACATGTGGGGATGCCAAGTCCGGGCGAAAATAGTAACACCTGTCAAATCGGTCCCCCCAAGGTTGTTTGCTCAACCTCACCTAGGCAAATGTGATTCCCAGCTTAGTGGTTCAGGTTTTTGGGGGTTTCAATTTGGCATAGTGTAAGGACCGGATGACATTTAGGCTTAAGGACTAGAGGTTAGGTTTAAGTGTTACAGCTAGTTTAGTTTAGGTTATTGAGGAACAAAGGTTTGGTCATCGGGTTTGAGTTGGATTCAGAGCTAAGGTATGTGGAGTATATAGAAACACAAGTTTGTGTGTGTGTGTGTGTGTGTGTGTGTGTGTGTGTGTAGGTTCTTATTCTGGTGTAGCTAAAATGTTGCTAAAAGGATAGTAAAACATGAAGAATTGGACCCCTGCTATTTTCAACTGAGAGGTTTAGGGGGGAAAGTTACAATTGGGGTTTGAATAAGGGTAAGGAGTTACGGTTAGTACAAATATTTTTGATGTCCCCATTTCGATAGCAGAACATCTGTGCATGTGTGTGTGTCTCGTAGGCAGCCAGTTAAACATGAGCTACAGTGCCCACTGACAGCCAGTCTCTAATCAGCTGAGTTTCCCACCATCCCAATTCTCCCGTACTACTGGAGCACCAAACCCTCTCATTACAAAGCAGCTGTGTGACCACAGCCGGGGGCGAGTTGTTCTGCTCATGTGTCCCGTGTGTTTCAGCCCATTAGCCAGGATCGCGTCCAATAGTGAACAGTGCTACCCTTATGGATCCACACAGCTCAGCCCAGGTCGGCCCAGCCCAAACAAACTGTACGGAGCTGGGCCCATGATTATGAGGGGATGGAACAGAGCAATGGAAAGGGAGTTGTGTTTATTTCTGTCCACCTCCTGTAGTCTGGCAACAGGTTCTCCAGGGGAAATGATGGGTGGCACCCAGGGAGCGAAGTGAGCAATTCTTCACCCCATGATTCTTTACAGAATGGGATTTGCCACTCCACGGAGACCTCAAAGAGTGTGACATGTTTCCAGCCAGAGAGAGAGGTGGCTCTCTAATGAGTACAATACATCTCTGCCTCATCACCATGTAATGTCTTTTAAGTTGTTTCATAACATGACAAAGATTTGTTTTATGTTTCACCGGAAATTGAAAACACAACTGCTGGATTGTTGGGCGATTTCTTTTTATTCTTCCGTTAACAAAATTACTACCATTCCGGGGGCCCTAAAAAAGGCTGAGACACAGTGAAGGATAGCGCTAAATCCTGTCTGCTCAAAAGTTAGTTGGAGCCATAAAACAAGAGTATATTCGACGTACAGTACTACTGACCGGAAGTCAAAAAACACCCTGTTATAGAACATCAAATATTATGTAGCATGACTAGGTACAGAAACAAGGCAATGTCTTTAGTGGCAAACAGCATGTCTTAAGACCATACAAAGGACCATGAGTTAACATCCTAATGTGCCACGAACGTCCTGACAACACATTTTTGTTTGCTGGGAGGTCTACTTAAAGAGAAATGCGGTTGCTTTTTGCCTCAGTGCCTGACTATCAGGAACACCAGACTGTGAGAAGTTGGCTAAAGACAAAACAGTCTAGATTCCAGGCTATATTCATTTTTGCTGAATTGGGACAAATGAATTTTTTTAGACTTGACTTGTGAGGGAAATGCATAGTATCTGTGGAAATTAAAGTACTGCTGGACATATATTGTGGATATTAGGAAAGTGCACATTTAACGAGTTAGCATGAATTCTGTTTTGTCCGTTCGGTATCCCTCTGTGTTCACTGGAGTTTCCACTGTCGTGTGTGTTCTGCATAATTACCCACAGTGGTGGTTTTTCTCGAAGAATGCTATCTGTTAACTTTGCAGTCATGCAACTCAGTAAAACCCGGTGCAGGTCACCAGAGAAAGATTTCTATCCTGTTTATCTCCCTCACTTTCCCCACGCCTCACAGTCTCCCACAGTCTCCCACAGTCCCAAAGCAGGGAAGCACTCAAGCATATCATCATGTTTGGTGAGTGTCGTAGCAAACGCTGAAGCCACTTAGAGTTATTAAGCTACAGGGAGAGTAGATTGAACGGCTGTTGATAGTATAATGCAGTAACAGAAACAGAATTCTGACACAGACACACTGTATACACATTTGAGGTGTTTAGGTGCATATATACACACTCACCCACAGCTCTGGATTTTTTTTTAGACAACTGCTATATAATCAGTTTCTCTGGTTTTACATTTTACTTGAGTAAAATGACCTTTATATTTATTCTATGAACTACGGACAACATTACACCCAAATTCCCCAAAAATGTTTTGTAATTTAGAGTATTTATTTGTAGAAAATAACAACTGGTCAAAATAATAAAAAAATATGCATTGTTTTCAGACCTCAAATAACACTAAGAAAACAAGTTCATATTCATTTTTCAACAACAAAATACTATTGTTTTAACTTAGGAAGGGTTCAAAAATCAGTGTTTGATGGAATAACTCAGATTTTTGATCACCGCTTTAATGCTTCTTGGCATGCTCTCCCACCAGTCTGTTACATTGCTGTTGGGTGACTTTGTGCCACTCCTGGCACAAAAATACAAGTAGCTCGGCTTTCTTTGATGGCTTGTGACCATCCATCTTCTTCTTGATCAAATTCCAGAGGTTTTCAATGGGGTTCAGATCTGGAAATTGGGCTGGTCATGACAGAGTCTTGATCTAGGAGTCCTCCATCCACACCTTGATTGACATGACTGTGTGGCATGGAGCATTGTCCTGCTGGAAAAACTGTTCTCAGAGTTGCGGAATGTTGTCAGAGCAGATGGAAAAGCTGCATCGTTACATGCATCGTTCACAAAGACAAATCTCCCTGATTCCAGAATGCTGAAGCATCCCCAGATCCCCATCACCGATCCTCGTCCAGATTTCACAGTG
Source organism: Esox niger (assembly GCA_016801105.1). Lineage (NCBI taxonomy): Eukaryota > Metazoa > Chordata > Actinopteri > Esociformes > Esocidae > Esox > Esox niger. Next base: position 8,317 of record JACXGJ010016464.1, read on the forward strand.
GGTGTGAGACACTCTGGCTTGTAGGCCTCTCCAGGTGTCAGTTTTTTCCCGAACCATCCTTGTCATGCACTTCACCCCAGCTGCTGTTTGCCATTCTTTTTGTAGGTCACTATAGCTGTTGAGTGACATTTGAATGATTTGACCGCCATCTCGGTCAGTGGACAGTCGTTTTCGCGCTCAGACTCTCACCTATCAGAACTACTTGACTGCACATTACCCCAGGCTGTTCCTCAAGCAGCAGTCAAATGGGCAGTCCACTTTTAAGATCTTTCCAAAGTTTTCCCCCCAACAATAAAATCAGTATATCTATCAATTTCTCTCTTCAGACACCACCAGGTCATGTCTCTCTACAGTAATTTTTAGGAATCCAAACCATTTACAAAATGGTCAACAACATGCAAGATACCAAATCGATCACGGTTTGTAGGGTATCAGAATGAAATATAGGTTTTCTTCAGGTTGAAACTGAAACCTCAACATAATTAACATTTAGGCTTTCCTTTTGGCTGTGTGTTAAAGACATGGTGAAGTGCAGACATGGTCAGTCCTGTTTTGAAAACTGTGAAGCAACAACGGGAACTGTCTAATGTATCCTCCTTCACACACTGGGGCCTCATCTCTGTCCAGACCAGCACGATAACCATGGAATTACATCATGCTTCATTGAGTCCTCTTATCTCCCCTCCATACATCATCCTCCACCCTAACCCAAACTATTCACCTTGGTCTCCTCCTACCGCTAACCTAAAGATGGCATGTAGGCGTTCCCTCCCTCTTCAATGTAATCGTGCAGTTGTAGGTCAGAAGCATTTTCCATTCGGTTTGGACACCATTCCAGACTGGATTTACCAATCTTTTCTCACTTCCCAGATTATCCTGTTACCACTTCCCCTCATCAAAGACTTTCTCTCAGGCCGGAATGGCGAATGGGCAAAGATTATGTTTGGCCCGTTTACATAAATGTATGTGATTGTCTGGGCAGATGTGATTCATGTAGATGAGAGATCGCCAAGTCCGTGAAATGACTGAATTTGCCAAAGTGATGGATAAGTAAACCATGGTCGACAATTTGGCCGATACATTCTGACGAACGTTTAGCACTCTGGCCTTTCTTCTGATTTCGGAGGTGTGTGAATGATACCTATGAAGATGCTGTGACTTCATGGTGGGCTTCACCCAATCCCGTCCAGCATGATTCATATTGGCCTGTGCTTCGTCATGACTTACAGGAACATATAGTTACCTGGAAAGGAGACCGAGTTGACTAACTGGACGGGGGCGTGTGGTGAAAGGCAGGATATGGGAGAGATGGGAGTGGTCATGAATGGTTTCGATCTATCAAGACATTTTTACTGTAATCAGAACAAATTGCTTCCGAATGTTGTTGTAGACATGGGCCCAGCCAAGTACCTTATGACCCATTTCCATTCCTAACTATTCTGACACTGGAATGTGCATGTTCCATGTTCATGGTCCACACGTAGGCTCAGACACACACACATACAAACACCCACCTACTCCTGCTTAGTCTGTTGGGTCTTGTGGCGCTGAGACATAGAGACCCTGGCGAGGCGCTTGTTATTCAGTCCATTAAAAGTGCGAGCACTCGGCTCATTCTTTTGTTTGGCCAGGCTTGGAGGCCGACCGGTGTTGTTTTTCTTCGGGCATGTGCACACATAGACAGACTCTGCAGAACTTGGCTGGGGCCTTGAGCAGTCGTCTAGAGCTGCTTCTTTAAGGTCTGGCTGCGGGAGCACCCAGACGCCTCCTCACTTTGAGGGTCTCGCTGCTGATCAAAGAAATGGCAGCCGGTCTGGGATAAATCCCCACATTTAATTGAATTCGCTCTTTCTCTAAGATGGCTCTTTAAAGGGCTCTCGTCCAATTCAGCTCATACTTTTTGCATGAACAGCTTCCCTACTGCTTTTCCTGAAGGTCATGTAAATCACTCTTTTCCTGCCCATGGTTTTACTGAAATGGTTCAACTAGTATGATAAGATCAAAACCAGATCAAAGCTTGATAGACGTGAAGGACGGACCATGTGTGAGTCCAAATTTCAGTGTGTTTCTATATACATTCGTTTTGAATGCAATGTTGACAGAGTTGTGCAGAGATAGGGGGTTTGTTAGTGGGGGGTTGTGAATGAGAGGTCATAGTTCCGGATGGACCCATCTGCACAAGAGGTTGGTCCTCCATGGTCCCAACAAGGCAAGATTAATCAAGCCCAGATGTGAATGGCCACAAACGCTGCAGTGGGTCTCTACTATTTAGTGGGGGACTCACATTCTTGGCCTCAAATTGTCCAGGCAAGATTATCAGGTCATTGGGTGAACAGAAGAAGAGTAGGAGCAGTTAGAGGTTGTTGGAATCGTCGTCCTCTCTCTGTCTCTTGGTCTCTCATTGTCTTTGTTTTTTAGTCTCTGTCTCTTGGTCTCTCATTGTCTTTTTGTTTTTTAGTCTCTGTCTCTTGATTTCTTAGTGTGTTGGTTTTGTAGTCTCTGTCTCTTGGTCTCTCATTGTCTTTGTTTTTTAGTCTCTGTCTCTTGGTGTCTCATTGTCTTTGTTTTTTAGTCTCTGTCTCTTGGTCTCTCATTGTCTTTTTGTTTTTTAGTCTCTGTCTCTTGATTTCTTAGTGTGTTGGTTTTGTAGTCTCTGTCTCTTGGTCTCTCATTGTCTTTGTTTTTTAGTCTCTGTCTCTTGGTCTCTCATTGTCTTGGTTTTTTAATCTCTTTCTCTTGGTCTCTCATTGTCTTTGTTTTTTAGTATGTCTCTTGGTTTGTCAGTCTCTTGGTTTCTTAGTATATGTCTCTTGGTTTCTATGTCTCTTGGTTTCTTAATCCCTGTCTCTTGGTTTTTAAGTCTGTCTCTTGGTCTCTGTCTCTCACTGCTGGGTTTGACCCACTTTTCCCTCTTATTTTCGGAATGGGCTGGCTATGATTTACCTTTCATTTAGCGGCCCAGGAAGTAATAAGAGCAGCCCAACCACAACATAGCTGACCTGTATCTCTGTATATCTTTTTCAAGAGGGTCAACATAGACCACTCCTCCGATGTTTATGTTATATTCCTTCTGACAGCCCAACTCTGACAATATCTTTTATTATTCTCAATTTTAAGTAATGAATGTGGGGACGGCTCCACTAACAAAAAATGTTTTGGCTTAGGGTTTAGTTTTATTGTGAAGCTACCAATTTGGGCTAGGTTAATTTAAGGTATAATGTTTAGGTTATCTAGGTTGAGGTTAGGTTAAAGTTTAGATTTAAGTAAGGGATAGGGTTTAGTTTAAGATGAGGATTAAGGTTAGGTTTAGGAAAGATGGAATTTTTGTTGTTGTGTCCTCAGAAGGTCGGTAATACTGGACTGTGTGTGTGTGTTCAATCACATATGCCACTCGTTGCCTTGAATCTGAATAGTAGCAAACAGACATCTTTGCTAACAGTTGCAGTTTACACTGAAGACTAACACTTGAAAAGCATTAAGTATGTGAACAGTACAGTGTTCATAGCCAAGAAACATATGGACCATGTTTCACTTAAGGAGATTTTATGCTAGAAATGATCTGGTGCAGGGTTTCTAAAAATAAATATTTTATTGCTCCACTTACCGGCACAGAGGCAGCCTGCAGTGCTCAAAACACCACTGTTGCTGTCATTGCTAACTGATGTCAAATACAATAATCCTTACAGCAATAAAAAACTAAATCAAATAATACAATGCCTTTTTCTTGAGGACGTTCTTCCTCTGCTTTACGTTTCTGTGCGCCACATTCTAAATCTTTTTCAGACATAGTTGCCTCACACAAAAGCCACTGACTGAATTGTTTTCTCTTTCGCTACGGCTGCAGGCCTCACAGCTGGCCAGGGAATGTCCGATCCATTATCCATGATAGTTATGGCCAAAATCCGTAGGCCTTCATTAACAGCAAAAATAATTATCTGAACATTTTAGTTACACTTTGCTCTGTGGGG
>JACXGJ010016465.1:0-12262 GCA_016801105.1 Esox niger
ATAACAGCTAGAAAGTGGAGGGAATGTGCTCTTGTATATATGGGCTGTTTAGGACAAAGACATTTGGAGAAGCACAAAGAAGACCAAGAGAGATGGAAAGAAGGCTGAACATCTAAGACAGACATGTACTATATTTTGTGAATAAACAACAAAGAACGCTTCTCCCCCTGACTTGGGTCCTTCATTATTCTGAAAAAGACCAAGGTCGGTGCAAGCCAGGATAGGGATATTGAGAAGCTTATTGTGGTGAATGTACATTTCCAGAATAGAGAGGATGGCGGGACATGCGGCCCGACCCGTTCAGGCTCAGTGAAAGGAAGGTAGTGGGGAATAGACCGAAGGACTTCAGGTGTTGGGGTTGCGGGCAGAAGGGCCGTTTCCGTAGAGACTGCCCAACTCACCCGTGGCCACCAAAGCAGGCTAGATCGTCTCAATGACGATGGTCCTACAGTGCGTGGCACAGACAGGACTTGAGGAAGTAGAAAAGACGCAAGTAGGACTTGAGGAAGTTGAGAAGACAAACAACGAACGGGGAGGGGGGGGGGGGCAGCGGAATATTGGGTAGCAGTGGAACAGATACAGAAAGAGGGCCAAGACTTCTCAGCGAATGGGGAGGGGACCAAGTTTCAGGGGACACTGCACATCCAAATTTAGCACAAAAGGACCGTGCCCTGATTACGAGCAATCTTTCCCGTTAGGTCAAACTATGACCTTACGGCCGGTCTACTAATCACCAGATCAGGTGTTGCGATCCGAGTTAAAGACTTTTGTGGATTCGAGGTACCAAATTGTAAACCACATGTAACCCTGTGCCAATATGGCGATCACATAGCTAAAGAAATGGGGAAAGAAGTAGAGAGATCCTATAGACAGGACTGGACTAGGGAAAACGGTTATTGGAAAAACAGAGAAGGACACATGGAACTATACCCTTTTATAAAACTTCCAGGGGACAAGGAAATATGTTAATGGATAGTGACAAAGGGGATAGAGACACATTTATAAAATCACTCCCTATTGATTTATGGGCAGAAATCGAGTATGACATTGGTATATTGAAACATTGCACTGAAATATAAATACAGGTGAAGAAAGGGGCAAACACTCTAAACAGAAAGTAATTCAAGGCACAGAAAGAAGCTGAGCTGGCAATTATTAAAGTAATAGGGGGCTTAGATATCTTGGAAGAAGGTCACAGTGAATATAACACCCCGATTTTGCCGGTAAAGAAACCGAATGGCAAATACAGATTTGTACATGACCTAAGGCCTAGTAATGACATTGTGGAACAGTGTAAGGCAATAGTACCAAATCTGCATGACATCCTAAATAACATTGACAAACATCACACCTGGTTTTCCACCATAGACCTAACCTCTACATTCTTCACGGTACCACTGCATGCAGACAGTAGGAAACTGTTCGCATTCATTTGGGGAGGCACACAGAATATTTACAAGCGGATGCCTCAAGGGTTCATACACTCGCCACACTTGTTCAACCAGTGCCTGAAGGAAGCGTTAGATTGAGGGCTGGACAAAGACTGTCTTCACTACGTGGATGATATTCTAGTAGTACATGTCACACGGCGAGGCTGCATTGACACGACTAGACAGGTGTTAATGAAACTACACAGAATTGGGAGGAAAATTTCACCAGGTAATCTAGTCATGGCTGAAAGGAAGGTCACATTCCTAGGATGAGACATTAGTGGAGGGAAGTGGGAAGTGAGTAACAAACATGTTACAGTTTTGTCTGATTAACCAAAACCAACGACAGTAAAGGATATGTTGGGTTTCCTGGCGACCACGTGGTTATGCGCCAAGTTTGTAACCATATATGCTGACAGAGCTAAACCACTTAGAGACATGATGGCGAAAGTAGGAGTAAAAAATTTGCCATGTTCGCTCTCATAGAGATAGACGACCACAGGGTACAGTCAACGAAAGGGTTTACATTTAACTAAAAAACAACGCGGGCAGTGACACCTCACATAATGGTTAGATGGATACCGTGTTTGGTAAATGGAAAACTCTGATAACCTCTGTATTAGTGTCTTTGATTGTAACAGCTGCTGTCATGGCTACCTGCGGCTGCTGTGTGATCCCTTATGTCCGAGGCTGTACTAATTGTTTGTGTGTACCGACGAGACCTATGCATTGTGCTTTTTTGAGTTTCATATAGTTGGCAAGGTTTAGTAAATCTCGGGGGGGGAAATATGGTGAAATAACTAACAGCTTGAAGACTGCAACACGTTCACTTTAGGTCTCACATGCATACATGACACCGGATAAGCACATCAATGGATCTATCTAGTATTGAAGTCTATACATAGAATGAAATAACTTATCTTTAAATAACTAATTTAATACCAAACTTTCTATAGCAAGTAACTAAGTTATGTAACAAGTTGCATAATGTGAACTATAACTAGTAACTGTAATAAGTTACCCAACATTATCCAACACTGCCATTGACACTGGCCATATCCGAGGGTAAACCAGGATTTCTCAGACTGGCCAATAAAAAGATAAGAATACAGACACTGGACAGCAGAAGATTGGAAACATGTTTGGATCACAAAGAAAGAGACACAAACCAAATAAATTATACTGGAGGTGTGCTTGACGCCATCTGTCAAACATGGTGGAGGCAATGTGATGGTCTGGGCGTGCTTTGGTAGTGGTGAAATGGGAGATTTTTACACAGTAAAAGGGATCTGGAAAAAGGAAGCCTATCACTCAGTTTTGTAACGTCATGCTATACTCTATGGACGGTGCTTGATTGGATCCAATTTCCTCCTACAACTGTACAATGACCCAAAGCACAGCTCAAAATATGCAGGAACTATTTAGGGAAGAAGCATATTCTGTCTACATTGGAGTGGCCAGCACAGTCACGAGTCTCAATCCTATTTAGCTATTGTGGGAGCAGCTAGACTGTATGGTACATCAGATGGGTCAGTCAAGCCAATCCAACCTGTGGGCGGTGCTTCAGGAAGCATGGGCTGACATTTCTTCCGATTCCCACATTTACAACTAGAATGACAAAGTTCTGAAAGGCTGACATTGCTACAGATGGAAGGTTATTTGACAAAAACAATGTTTGAACACAATTATTATTTCAATTAAAAATCGTTATTTCTAACCTTGTTATACTATATTTCCTTTTCAAACTAATTTAATTTTTAAGTGACCCCAACATTTTTAACAGTAGTGTGTTTTTAATATTTTTTCTGATGGAGGTAGACACATTTAGAGAAGGGGACAAAGGTTAAACTGGGGCAGTGGGAAATCAAACTGACATTCAGGGTTGAGCTACACTAGAGGAGGCAGAAGTACTGGCACTTCCGGACCCCAGTCTTTCTGACTTTCACCTCTTGGTCTACACCCCAGTAGGAGGAACCCCGCCACCCATGTAATCTGTCCTAATCCCAAGAGGAATCCATTTAACTCCTAATACCTAATCTGGCCCACAATTTTTCATTACTTCCATTAGAAACAGCTCAATTGTATAATGCAGTAGTTAAGTTTTCTTAAATAGTCCAATATGTTTGGCGCATGTTAAGAGGGTGAGACTGATTAAGAGTGAGAGCAGGTTCACTAAAATTAGTATAGCAGGTTCAGAGAACCTGAGTGGGCATTTGCTCAGCAATGTATCAGTAGATGTCGGGACCTCTCCTACCACAGTCTCAAGATTTCCTCATCTAATTTGACAATCTATTTAAGTAAGTCAGGGTACTGCTCAGTCTGCTGCCCTTCCTGGTTGCCTTGGCATGCGGTTGTTAAATTCTCACACCACCCCAACCTCTAACAGTTTTGTTCTGTGTATACTTCTGCAGTGGAATGGGGACTGCATACCTTGCTCCTTGTCTATCAATATTGTTTTAATAATATTACATTACTATTGTTTTTAGGATAATATATACACAATCATCAAAGGAACAGTCATAAGATTAAGACATCAACATGCTGACCATACATATGGAATGCTCAGGTTCTGTATGTGTGTCATGCTTTTCAATGCATTTAACTTATTTAAGGCTTCTCCCACAAAGCAAAACAAGTGTCTTGATGCATGACATAACCCTCAACTATGAAGATTATGTCATAGAAAGCCTGCAAATAGATTAATTTAAGAATATGAATAGGGCTTTTTAAGGTCAGAGCCACAGAACCTTAAAAATATAATTTGATCAGAGCTACACCTGGTTTCAAATTGTGTTTCTGTTATGATGGAACAAATGGAGTTGATCCCCTAAAAAGTAAACAAGCTTCAGGTCAGAGACACATCCAGTGTAATTTCATTGATTAAGATACACCTATCTAATGATATACAGAAGGGGTCCAACAGTACGAGATTGGAGTACCTAATAAATAAACTTTAAAGGTAAATGGATTGTGTATTATGTAAATTATCATGCATTGCTGCTAAGTTGTTTTTGTGTTTGGGCCCAAGGAAGACTCGCCTTTGCTTAAGCAGGTAATAATGATGATCCTAACAATGTCAAATAAGCTTATGACAAAGGGATAACATGTTAAAACAATAACAACTGAATGTACCTCCAGTTAAAACAGAAAATGTAATCACATAATTGATATCTCTGATAAGTGCTGTGCGCTTACACAGGAGACCATGAAAGACATTTGACAAGTGACACACTAATCCTAAAAGTAGTGTGCTACTGTCAACCAGGGGCCATATAGTTCTTGTTGAATACAGTGCATTTTGTATGAAAAATTATTCCATTTAGGTGCAGCCTATGTCAACTGGGTTTCATATAACAGCAGGCAAAACTGGAGATGAAAATGGATCAGCAGTGTAATTTTCCTAATCCGATCATAACTCGTCGTTACAAGTTGTTCTACCCTTTCTCGTGCCTCACCCCACTCATCTACTTTGCAACTCTCCTTTCAAAACTCCCTATAAGCTTCTGATTGCTAACACATTGCCTGTGGGCTGATCTGTGTCAACAACTGGGTTTTGAACCTGTTTGGTCAGGGGGGAAACAAGACAGTGTTAGACTGAGATAAAGTCTAAAGCTTGTAAAACAACAACTACAACTGCAAGTAGCTTGTCTGGGTTTCAGCAGTATACCCCCCATGACACCAATAAAACCTTTCCCAATAGTTTAGCTCCTTCCCTAGTCCATAGCACCTTCTCGAGTCCATAGGAAAGGTAGTGCAATACATTTTCAATATATTGTTCAAAATGAAAGTAACTCATCATTAAAGTATATTAATTTGTTTTGCTTACAATTACTGTATTATTTGTCTTGTGCACTTGTAATAAAAAAATGAATATATTGTATGGTTTGACCTGTAATGTCATTTCTTATGGCACTGTGATCTGAGGGATAATGGGCATGAGAAACTTAACACAACTCATAAATGCTGACTAACTCTAAAGAAAGGACAATAGATAGGACGTGATGCCTCTTACTGATGGGCCTAATACATCCTGTCCATACCTCCTGATAGGCATCTATGAATAGACCCATGGACCATATGTTAATACATACCAAACAATGGTATTTTGTAGGATAAATCTTTCTTATTGGATGATAATAGACCTGGTAATGTGTTCTGGCAGAATGTTTTAACTTTGAAGTTATTGGGAAACGTGTAAGAACTAATGAAGATCAACATTTTGGATACAGATACAGATGATTCCCTATGATTTTGTTAATGGATCAAAAGTGGACAGAATCCAAAAGACCTCAGGACATATTGCCCAACGTCAGCTAAAGCCTACTGACTGATTAGGTGCACAACACCCCCTTTTGGCCAGTCACCGAAATTACATCACACAAAATATTTTCATTGAACTAGTGAACTCATCGAAAATGTTCCCTTAATAGTATTTATTTATTTATTTTACTCTTATCTCAATAATGACAACGTCCACTTAAATTGTTGGGGAGTTAAAAAAAAATGGATGACAACAAGAAAGAATTGTATCACACACACTGAGTCCACTGAATTGTGTGTGTGGTTTGCAAATTGTGGCAATTTCTCAACTAATGTACATTGGAGACATCTTTGTTTATCTATTACATAGTATGTTACTCTGCTCTCTGGTTGTGACATACATGTCTATATAATACAGAGGATCATTAGATATTCCGAATAGGGGTATCTGTCCTTTGCGCCTTAGGAAATGTAGGAGAGGGGGATCTGGTATTTGCCTAGGAGCATCATTGACTAGTATCGGCAAATTATAGGGTTACTCATTGATATGCACATCTGTATAACTCTTTAGGGCATCTATTGTCAGTCCGGATGCTGTAAGCTCTAACAGAGTTGAAGAGGTTACCCATGTGGAGAAGGATAGCCTGCCCTTTGTTGGAGGCCTAGGTTGCAATAGAACAAAGGGAATGTATTCCATTGAGTTAGCACAGACGTGCAGCATTATACCACACCCCTTTAACTGTTATAAATACTGACCGTTGTTGAATTTTACTTTAGAGGCTCCTCGAATGATTATTCTGTAAGCGTTCGACGTGTCTCTCTATTTGCAAAATAAACTGCTAATTGTGCCAAGATAATTTAGTCTCTGTCTTACTCCTTTAAGAGTGTTTTTCGATGAAATGTCAATCACAAAATAAAGGGATGGAAAAATATCCTTGAACTAATGTATATTCACCTCCCCACTGCATTCAGGATTAGATCATTCAATTGAACACAATGGGCAGTTAATTTGTTATGCACACAGATCAACATTACTCACTAACAAATTCAACCAGATTTCACAGCCAATGACATTCTGGCCACAGGCAGGATGTTAACCTGCAACCTCTGGGTCTACTGGCACAGAACCTACCCACTGCGCTACCTTGGGAATGATAGTCTGTTGGTGTCGAATGCTTCCTTTATGGTTTACCAATCGGACACTAAATATGTCAGGCGCTGCCTGCCATAGTGTGTTTTTGAAAATGTCTTTTGACGTCTCCTGTCACTTCCTCATCAATAATTTCAACAGTTAAACTCAATTGTAATGGATTTTCCAACAAATAAAAAATAGGCCACAGGCAGAAATTTTACCTGCAACCTTTAAATCCACTGGCACAGGACTTGCCCAATGGGCTGCCTTGGGAGAGAAGTCAAAAGGGTGTCGAATGTTTCCTTTAAGGTTTACCAAGTGGACACTAAGAATTTTTTTCAGAAAGTGACTTTTGACGTCTTCTGTCATGTCCTTGTCAATAATTGCAACAGTTTAGCTACATTTTAACGGATTTTTCAACATAAGAAACTTTGGGTCGCAGATCGGATTTGAACTTGCAACCTGTAGGTCGACGGGAACAGGACTTACCCACAGGGCTACCTTGGAGAGATGTAGGTGGGTGTCAAATGCTTCCTTTATGGTTTACCAAGTGGACACTAAGAATGTCAGGCGCTGCCCGCCATATCTAGTGTCCCTGTCAAACAAATATTTTTAGGAAGTGTCTATAGACGTAAATTAATAATAAATAAAAAAATAATAATATACCAAACCTATAATCAAAAATTATATGTAATGCCACCACCTTCCCTTTTCCTTATTAATCCACTCCTTTCAACAAAAGCCTCATCAAAATTCCCCAAGCCACTCTCACTCAAAATATATATGTGTTTCCTAAACATTGTGACAAATATTCCCCACACATCCACATGTTTCCCCTCAAATGAGGCAAAGTTCCTCCTACAAAATATGGCATATCTTACAAAACTCAACACAACATTTAACAAATAAACATTCTCCCCAACCACTTTTCCCGACACCCCAAACAACACCAACATTTCCCACACACATTTAGTCAGACACTAACCCTTCCAGTTCTTGGATAGCATGCCCTGTACTTTACCATAGAGCTCTCTCAATTCATCACATCCCACAAACATATGCAATATTGTTTCCAGCTCCCTCCCACAAACATCACATTCTTTAGATATATCAGGCTCGATCTTATTGAGCACCTTTTTCGTGTATATAATGTTGTGTCTTAACTTAAAATCATTATGTTCACATTCTAATTTATTACCTGGCAAGTGTAAATTCCCCCAAATATGTGCAGTGTCTAACTCCGGAAACACCTTCACCCATGTTTTCTCCGCAGCAGGTTTCTGCGTAGCCAGTAATATCTAATAAAAAAGTTTTGTGCTTACAGTAGATATTTACTTTTTATTATTCCCATTCCCAATATACAAATTCGGAAACACATACACGTGTTCTATCAGCCCTTCCCCATTAATGATCTTAACCCAGTCCTCCGGAATATTTTTTTTAACTTCGTCAAACCCATTAATTATCGTTTCTATATGTATCCTATCATCTACCTCCCTAACTGTATCATATATAGCCTGCCCTCTCAAGAACCCAGGAACAACTTCATAGACAAAGTCCTTGATTAGTGTTAGCCCGTAGGTCTCGTACCACCCATTCCGGCATCCCCGTCACCCCCAGAACATACGCACATTTTGATAAGTGTAAAGAGTTAGTCACTACCACCTTCCCTTTTAACCTCAATCTCCTCATCTTCCAGACTCTCAGTGTTGGTTTCATTTTATTCAAAACCCCCACCCAAGTCACGTTACACGCTCTTGTCTCATCAGTGCCCAGATAAACCCCAAGTGTTTTAATATAGCTGTTCGCCCTTTTAAAATGATATTTACACCCAACATCCGTGACCCTTCCTACCACTAACATTTCTGTCTTTTACACATTTATCTTCACACCTGAGGCCAGCTTAACATACAACTCAAAACATTCCATAATCCTATTTACGCTATCTATATCCTTCACCGTGCACGTTGTGTTATCAGTATATTGGTGTACTACACTGCTAGCTCCCCCTGGGATCTCTATACCCATTATTTGTGCATCTACTTTAAGTAGGGCTGCAAATGGCTCCACTGACAAGCAGTATAAAGCAGCTGACAGAGGGCAGCCCTGCCTCACCGACCTCTCTAGGTGTAATGCAGCTGTTATCAGTCCATTAAATTTTGCTCTGCTGGTTGCAGAACTATACAACAGCTTAATCCAGTCCACCACTCGCTTCCCAAAACCAAATTTCTGGAATGTCTGCATCAGATAAGTATGTTCCACCCTATCGAATGCTTTGTTCATATCTACACTCAGTACAATACCCCCCTCTACAGCCATGTGTCTTATTACATCCCTAACTGTACATATTGTGTCAGCCACATCTCTCCCTGGTACACTGTAGGCCTGTGTTACCGCAATAATTCCTCCCATAAATCTATTAAATCTTGCTGCGAGGACTTTGGCTAGAATCTTATAGTCCACGTTTATGAGACATAAAGGCCTATAGTTCTCCAGTTTCGACCTGCTTCCCTTATTTTTATACAACATAGTTATAAACCCTGTGGCCAGTGACCCTGGGACTTCCTTGCACAACTCTATATTGCTATAAAGCTCTAATAAAACAGGTGCCAATGTATGTATAAATGTCTTGTAAAATTCATTAGTCAAGCCATCCAAGCCTGGACTTGTATTGCTCAACATAGATGTTATGGCCTCTCTTATCTCAGCAACTGTTGTCTCTGCATCACACAACTCTTTCTCCTCTACAGAAAGCTTAGCCTCAACATGGCCTAACATTTCTGCTAAGGAGTTATGCTCAGGATTGCCCCTTTTCTACAGTTCTCTATAGAAACGCTCAACCGTATCTAAAATGCCTACTAAATCCTCCACTATCTGTCCCTTCTCATTTTGCACCTCAACTAAGTGATTACTAACCTGCCTTCTTTTTTCCAACCCTAAAAAGAAAGCAGTACATTTCTCCCCCTCTAGTGCATATTTTACTCTACTTCTCACCACTGCCCCTCTGCATTCCCCTTTTTCAAATTCATTAACCGCTTCTTGTGCTTTAATTAGATCCTCTATACTATATTCACCCCCGCTCCCTGCCCTGTCAATCTCCATGTCAAGTGTCCTTCGCAGTTCAAAACCTTCTCTCCTCAATAAGAAACTCCTTCGCTTTGCATACCTAATGCTGCACTTTTTAATAGTAGCCTTCAGCCCCTCCCACCACACCCCGATATTCAATTGTTTTGCAGGATTATGTAGTTCATACCTAATTTGCTCGTTTACCAATGCAATATATCGCTCCTCCTTTAACAAACAGGGGTTTAAACACCATACCCCACTTCCTCTGCCAGGTTGAAAATAGCCCAACTTAAAAAATATAGCAGCGTGGTCAGTTAAAGGATTACATTTATAATTTATGTCCTGAACTTTGTGTAAAACATTCTCATTAACTAAACAATAGTCAATTCGACTCTGCTGAATCGAATTTAGCACAATCTGCCTTCTGGAAAACTGACGTTTACCCGGCTTTGAGTTTCGCCACATATCAATTAGGTGTTGTCTAACCATGACACCCAACATAGTTTTCCATGACGGATCATAACGAAACTGATCATTATTTAAAGCATCAACAACCATACATTTAAATCACCCACAATTATACAGTTCCCCACACACAGGTGACACAATGCATCAAAAAACATGGCACGTTTGTAATCGCCATGCAGCGCATAAACATTAATCAATCTATACACAACATCTTGCAATTCAAATTCCACCACCAGCACCCTCCCCCCGTCATCAGCATACACTTGACGAACATTTTGCACACTATCTTTCTTCATCAAGATTGCAACACCACACGATCTCCCATTCCCATGATTAGTGAAAAGTAAATCTGTCCATCTTTTCTCAATATCCCACATTTTATTGTCAGTCCAGTGTGTCTCTTGAAAACACAAAATGTCAGTTTGAAATAAAGCTAGAGCCTGCTCAAATTTATACAGGTTTCCTAAACCATTTATATTGACTGATGTAACACTCACCATTTAAAAGGAGAGGATGGACCAGCTGCTCATCACGGATCAGTGACTGTTTTCCTAAAGGCCTTGTTCTTCCTCCTGCCGCGATCTTGGTGAATAAATGTCCCCAGCTCATCCCTTATACCACTTTCCACTGAGCCTTTCCTCTTTATAGATCCATCCGTAACCATCACATCCATTAGGCTTCCCTCCCGATCTTCCTCCGCCGGTCCAGTCTCAGCCCTCCCGACTTCCATCACAGGACCAGTGCTAGGCGCTATTCCAGCCCCTCTCACAGGATCTGCGTCTTCACCCAAGATGCTTTCCCTACAGACACTGTCCAGACTGGGCCCGATGTCTTTAGCGGGTTCCACCGCTTCCTCCCCGTGTCCGAACTTCTCCATGGAGGCACCGTTGCAGCTCTCTTTCCCCTGTGACTGTTCTCCATCATCCTCTCCCTCTTCTGCCTCACTTCCCTCCTCAACATTCTCTGCCAGGGGAGGTCCTGCTTCTCCTTGTGTTACCTTTACACACATATATTGCCCCTCTCTTTCCCCGCAGTTGGGGCAGCGTATGGCCCCACCAAACGTGCACTCTCTGGCATAATGTCCTTGCTACTTGCAACGGTGACAAATGAAATCCGGATCGGTGTCGTCAAAGTCCGCGCGGTGGTCACAAAAGCCATGGTTAATCCGTCCAACAACAAACACTCACTTGGAGAGTGTCCCCCAACCGGCTAAAGCCGTGGGGGAATCTCCACACAAACAAAATTCTTCAAAGAGAGATTTTGCAGACAGAAACAGAAAGCACAAACAAACAAAAAGGAGCAAGTCAGAACCTGCCTGCTCGAATGCTTACGCCTGTAGCTTGATTGGACACACCTGTGTCAGACTCCAAAACACCAGAGGGCGATATCGGACAGCGTATCCACTGCGCTACCTTGGGACTGATGCTTTCTGTTTGTCAAATGCTTCCTTTATGGTTTACCAATCAAACACAACGTATGTCTGGCGCTTTCCCGCCATATTTGTTGATGCTTTCAATTCTTTTTTTGTTTTAGAAAGTGTCTTTTGACATCTCCTGTAATTTTTTTCATTTTCAAAATTACATTAAAATCAAGTGAAACTTTTGAAATTATTGATGACGACGTGACAGGAGATGTCAAAAGACACTTTCTAAAACAAAAAAAGAATTGAGAGCATCAACAAATATGGCGGGAAAGCGCCACACATATGTTGTGTTCGGTTGGTAAACCATAAAGGCAGCATTTGACAAACAGAAAGCATCAGTCCCAAGGTAGCGCAGAGGGTATGACCCCTGCCCTTGAATCTCCAGGTCGTGGGTTCGAATCCAGTCTGCGACCAATTTTTTTCATGTTGAAAATTACATTAAAATCAAGTGAAACTTTTGAAATTATTGATGACGACGTGACA
>JACXGJ010016466.1:0-12282 GCA_016801105.1 Esox niger
CACACACACACACACACACACACACACACACACACACACACACACACACACACACACACACACACACACACACAGTCAGTCAGTCAGTCAGTCCATTAGCTCCTGTCATTAGGATAAACCCAGTTTTTAACCTAACTCTCACCACTACCCTATCGCCCCTTTACAACCACAGGGAAACAGGGTTAAGCCAACAATTTACACCATTTAGTCTGTTCAAAGCCAGCTTTAATCTCCCCCAAAAACCTGTAATCTTCAGTCCAGCTCCTAAATATAGGCCCCATCGCTCTGTGTGGTTGGGGTGGTATGGCACAGACTGGGAGAGAGAGAGAGGCTGTATGGGGCCCTGGGTGGCCTGGAGGAGAGGGAGGCTATATGGGGCCCGGGGTGGTTTGGAGGAGAGGGAGGCTGTACAGGGCCCGAGTGGCCTGGAGTAGAGGGAGGCTGTATGGGGCCCAGGGTGGCTTAGAGGAGAGGGAGGCTATATGGGGCCCGGGGTGGTTTGGAGGAGAAGGAGGCTGTATGCGGCACGGGTTGGCCTGGAGTAGAGGGAGGCTGTATGGGGCCAGGGGTGGCTTGGAGGAGAGGGAGGCTATATGGGGTCTGGAGGAGTAGAGGTCTGGGGGAGAGGGAGGGGGGGTGCATGAGGTGACCTGGCTGGTGTTTTTTATGAACACTCATAACATAATAGCAAGAGGGTTCTGTTTGACACTAGGACACCGTTATGTGGTCAGGAAAACAACAGGGATCCATGAAAAGCGTATTGTGAGTGAGGCTGCCTAAGATGACAGGCTTTACCATTTTACCTCACTTATCCCTTTTTCTTGGGAGACGCCTAAATCCAATAAACCACAGGATAGTCAGCGTGCCAACTATGAACAGGCCTGAGGCCATAAAAACGAAGTCTGTGATGGCACCAGTATTGCATTATCCCCCATGACAAAAATGTAAAGATAATCAAAACAAAATATTAACTTCTTTAAAAATATACAATGACTCTTGATGGGGGGGGAAATTAACATGACTCAGAATGACCACAACATTGTTTCTGGCACCAGGGACGTTTCCTAATGTTGTTTCCCTGCCACAGACTTATCAACATACTGGTATCATCAACATAAAACAGGCTATATTTCTACTTACAGTAGTCTTACGGGTTGTAGTGATGGTCGAATCAAATCACTTACTGCAGAGGTGATTACTGGTGGGCTAACTGAAAACACTGGATGGGATTGAGACTACAACAACATATAGATTCAGACAACGAAGTGAAAAGCCAGGGGTTTGAATAGGTAATGCGGACTAAGAATGGAAAGGACTGGCTATTGTTAACGTTTTCTTAAACCTTGCTATATCGTTCTCAGCACAACAAATGGACAGATCGTGATGGATCGATGATACCAAAATCCCGTTATTAACATATTATTAACATCAAACAACGGTAAATACGAAGTGCAATCTATCATAATTTCAGTGTCTTACTCAGGCGAAAACACTGTCAGGGTCGAAAGAGAAGGCTTGCTGAGTGAGAATGTTACGCAATGTCAACACACAGCAATGAGGAATGCGACTCACGTCACTGCCCACAAACCGGCCAGGAATGAATGTACATGGGCCAGACGTACAAGGAAGCCATACCCTAAACGATGTCCTTGTTGGCTGTCCGTAAACATCAAACATGCGGTAGATTTAGTTGGTCCCATTTGCTTACATTTTATACTGAGTGACACTGTCACCTGGTCGTGAATCTGCTACCGCCTCGGCTTTGTGCGGTGTATGCAGCTGAGTTGCAACACCACCACTTGGCACTTGTATAGTTTGAATTGATGCAGTCAGAAAAAACTAAGAGGGAGCATCGAGGCAAAACTACTCGATAGAACAGGATTAACTGACCATTACACAAATTAAGTTAGCTTGATACAAAAAAGGATTTAGCTAACATTATCACTGGGTGGCTAGGTCACCAAAACACGCACACCATATAGCGGAATAACCAGTGAGCTACCTAGCTAGCTATCACAGTCATTAGCCTTGTTCAAGCATCAAATTATAGTCAGTTGTAATGAATGTTCTGGAAGTTAACAAAATAGATTATCTTCATACTAGTTTACCAAAAGTTCACTACAACAGCTAAGAAGTTAGCCATGGAGCTAATGTGCTAATGGTATCTATTTAGCGGTGTTCAATAGCCAGTCATCATCCCCCCCCACCCCATGTACAATAAAACCAGGTTGCCACATGAGCAACGTTAGTTAACTTTAACGAACTAGCATGACAATTTACATGACATATAGCGAGCCAGCTAAGGTTGACTATCAACACCCCAACGTCCGTTAGTTAGTTGACTACAGTAGCTAGCTATGAATGTTGTTGTCTGTCTGGCTAGCCAGCAAGCTAATGTAACTACGATAACAACAGCTGACTACGAAAGCTAACCAGCTTTGCTTGGAAATCAAAGTAATGTTAGCCTGATATGAAAACATCTCCCAACAGCAGAAGTGTGATTTGACTATACAAAACAAACACGTACCTGTCAGCGTAGATGCCAGGTTCAGGTATAACACAACAGCAGCAATAGACCAACAAGGAAGGACTCGGGTAGGGCGCAACCAACAGACTCGAAACGAGTCTGGAGCACAGATTGGAGTTTTGCTAACTAGCTAGCAAGTTGGCTAGCTAGTTTTTCCAGGATGTGTTGTCGATGCGTTGGGTGTTGTTGTCCACGGGGGAAAATGTGATTTGTTGGGTAAGACTCGTCGAGGCCCTAAAACAAGCTACAGTAGGTTTGTTGGACAGCTAACCAACAAGCCAGCTAACGAAGTTCTCCACTCCTCACAGTCTGTTTCCAAAGATGGCGGCGGAGAATTCACCTCCTCCCTACTACCGTGACAATCACGGGGCAAAATATGTCAAAACATCAAAAACTCAGTAAAAACTGAAAAGCGACAGTCAGCCCTAGTTCCAGCCCAAGCGACTAGTGGACCACTTTGGCCGCCACGTTTAGCTTCAGTGGCCTGGTCGCTGTTTACACCCAGGTGGGTGCTGAAGTTATACTCCCCTCTCCGTGCTAGCTATCCCCCTGCGAGCCATCCAGCCAACATCCGCAATCTGGATCCCCACGACAGACGGGCGGTGATCGGTAGTGTGGAGGCGGTGTGGCGAGTTGGCGGGGCGGGACTCCGCAGGAGTGAACTCGTTGGTGAATGTATGAGAGCATACAAGTTGCTGCTGATGGTGGTGCACAGTCAGGATCGATTCAGAGATTGAAACAAAAACCCATATCTCGTAATACATGTAATTTTCTAATCAGCTTCAAACGCAAAGTTAAAACACAGTCCGCTAGAGCTATGTTGGTGTGCAACTTGTGTGAATCGGTGTGTCCTCAGACTTGCTGAGCTCCTTAGCTGATTAAGGTCTAAATCTACCCTAGCTACAAATAGCCCAAATAACTCAACACAGTAGTTCGGTCCCGACTGAACACCAGCATAAACTATTCAGATGTGTTATTGTAAAGCAGAAACGGGCAACCTGGATGGAGATGGGGCACCGAATTGATGTACTGGTCATCAGGGGGCCACAGATTAATTTGGTATAACATCAGGGGGCCACAGTCATCAGGGGGCGGCAGATACATTTTTTAACAAATACATTAAAAGTACATTAAAAACAATTAAAAAATATTGAACAACATGTCGTTTTCCCACTCTGGTCATCTTTCCCGGGATTCAGCGTGTTCGCTGCTGTGTTATTAAACACGTGAACCCTTTGAACACTTCATGTTTTTGGGCTGTTTTCACTACTTTGATATTTTGTCTTGGGCGGAGATTTCTGTAATAGGTATCATCAAGAGTTTTATGGCATAAACATCAGCACACACTCTGCTTCACTTAGAAAGTTCTCACAACAGCTTTCTTAGACCCTGAAAGGACTGTTGTCTATGTAAACATGCAAAAAATGATTTCATGTCTATTTCATGTTTTGTTTTCAGTGTACATTTTGGTTCCAAAACTTTATAACGAATTTATGGTCAAACATTATTATTTGTTTTCTATCATTTTTTGTGTGAATATATAATTTCACTGTTCTTTAAATTTATCTTTGGGCCGCAAAAAGCGGGTGTGGGGGCCACATGTGGCCCGTAGGCCGCCAGTTGCCCATGCCTGTTGTAAAGAGCCACACTTTAAATCTAGGCACGTTGTGTTCAAGAGTGACTGAACTATTTTTCCTTAGTACCTTTAGTTTGCCCCTCAAGAAGTGAAGGATCCCCAGTTCACATCCTGTGTCCAACAATGTAACAATATGTGTTGTTGTGCCCTCGAGCAAGGCATTTCACCCTATCTGCTCATGCAAAACAATCACACATGACCAAACTGTCTGCTAAGTTACAAAAAAAATATAAAAGCAACTGCTCTTTTCATGAGGTAAAGTTTGCCCTTTCAATCACACGTTGTATACAGCTTAGCTCACCTAGATGCTGACCAGTTTATAATCAAGTGTGTAACCTCAACCTCCAGTGATCTCCTGGTCTCATTTACCTCAAGTTTAATTTGGGCACCAAGATATTCTATATAGAGTTTGGTCAGGAGCATTTTTCTTTCAAAGAAACTTACAAGTAACGAAGTGTAATTCAAAGTAGTAAATCCCATGAGCCAGATTAAACTGAAGTGAGTCTTTTACTCTAAATTAAAACATATATTTTGGATAGGTGCATCATCTCTGACAAAAACAGAACGTCTAAAACGCCACTCAATTCTCAGCACATTGCACTACACTATAGGTAATAGGGTAGCATTTGAGAAAATGCTATTCACAGACAGTGGATTCAGGTGCTGAATGAAAATCTCCCCCACCCACTCTTTTCCTCAGTCAGGACTCCAGACCCAGAACACGGTCTGTTTATTTGCTGTATATATACAACTCACCGTGCAACATCCCAGCTGCCCCTCTCTAAGAAAGGGATTGTTGACAGAGAAGCTCCGAGTGACAGTGTTACCTTGGTGACAGGGAGACGGGGGTGCGCAATGGCCCAACATTGTTGAAGTCCATCAATTCATTGATCTAACCGGACTAACCGGACTAACCGGACTAACTATAGGTCTGGTGTAGGCAGCCCTGTTCCAGGAGAGCTGCGGGACTTTAATTTATCCCACCAGAATTTGTCAATGTGAACTGAAATGACCGTGGGCTTAATTAGTTTAGAGATGTATTAATTTAATTTCATAGACATATTTAATTAAACGCACCTGGTCATTCAGATTGGTTAAAATAACACATTTGCCGAACTGGCGGTTTCACTAGGAATGGGAATGCCTTCCACTGGTCAAGATGTTACAATATGATTGCTTTTTATTCATGATTGTTCATCGCCCAGCCATGTTGTAAATATTTAGTCCTTCCCAAATGTGTTGCTGTGTCATAGCCTAAAGATGGAATTTCAATTGATAAAGAATAGGAGACTGGAGATATATAAATATGTACGGCTAAGAAAGAAAAGAAGGAATGGGACAGTCTCCTTTCCTGAGCAGTGACAGTGACATGTGTTAGGTAGGGAAAGGGTTAAGGATGGGCATTCCACAACAGGCTGTAGGCCAGGCGGCCAATCAGCAAGCAGACATGTCTTCCAGAGCTCTTATTGGCTGCTGTGAATCCGTTGTCCTGACGATGGGAATCAGGTCCTGTCTGTGTGGTCTGTATCCAGGCGCTGGGGAAGTATGCTTCTGGAGGAGAGAGAAATAGAGGGGGGAGGTAAAGTAAGGAGAGTTAGAGAGAACCATTTGTGAAATGTATGTTTTTTTCTCGCTCTATTTCTCTTTTTCTTCTACATGGCTTGTCTGCCAGCTTATGGTGGGATTGCCACATGATTCTTCTAACTACAATAGTTTAGCCTCAGTCCTGCCATCAGGGGGACAATCACTCATGTTGTCCTGGACCCAGGGAAGAGAGCAAAATTGGCTGTTAAATTGCTTTTCACACAGTTATGGGGCTTAACAGGAATATTCTTTCCTGGGCTCTGGAATTTCTGATAGGCCCTATTCTGTAGTGTTGGAGATCATAAACAAAATATTGATCCTCACCTACTAGTAACCAGGGTCTGCCCTTATCTTACCGCAAAACATTTAAGTGGTCCTTCTCTTCTTACGTTGTTGCTTTCACCCGGTTTTCCGCCCAAAATTTGTGATATCCATTAACTTGCAGTGGACTTTGGACAGTCAATGTCGAAACATGTGTTGCACATAAAACAGAAGTCAAAATCCTTTTGTTCCGAAAGGAAAACATTCTCCGGTTCTTTACCTCGATTTCACAGGTTAAAACCTGGCCTCACAGTGACACAGCTTTCTGCAAGGCAGTGAATTTCAGGGCCCTAGCAGTCCCCTGCTTAACATTTGAGAGATTGTTATTTGTTATGTATTTATTTATTTTATATATATTTTTTGCAGTTTTAAATCACATGCTCTGCAATTATACACAATTTTTAACGTGGCCAAGTCAATATGCAAACAAAACAAAAAAGTGTGGCTTGTGGTTGTCCAGTAGTCTGGGCTGCCACCTCCAGTACACACACTGCCGCAGCATAGGTTTAAAACTGAACACCTCTTCAGGCTGAGATGAATGTATTATATTCTTAACTTATGCTGTGAAATATTCAGCAATTCCATTGTACCCATTTTGACGTTGTGTTTATCTGGTTAGACTAACTGCCAATAAAATCGTAAATAGCATAATGAGGCTAATTGAGCGACTGTCAGTGATTGATTGTAACAGGATAACAACCGATGACGCGCAACTACATTTCTAAATTGCACCTGGAGCCCTCTACTACCTTACTGCAAACAGAAAGTTGAAACCCTGACCAATGTCATGAAAAATGTAACACATACATTTTCATTTTGTTTTAAATATTTTTGGTGGTTTCTAGGTGACCTGTAATTGATAGGGGGCGGGCCTAATTTCTGTAAACCTGATTTTCCGACCTGATCTTACACCATTATAATCACACTAACCAACACTGAGATTCCCCTCCACAGAATCTGGATAACGCCATTAGCACCTAAAGCCCTAAAGCCTTGTTCACACTGGCAGTATTTATTCCCATATCTGATTCAAACTAGCTTTTTTCACTGCAGTCTGAACAGGCAAAAGCCAAATCAGATTTTTCTAATCACATGCAGAGTGATATTAATCTGATTCATAAAAAACAATCAAAGTACTCTGATGCAGCCTGCGACTTTTGCAAGTAAAAAAATATTTTATTAAATTTTTCCTTTTGGGCTTGATTTGTAATATGTTGTTTACATGCACAAACTCTGTAGGTAGAATCATTATTATCATTTGGTTAGTGCTGAAATTCTAAGTTAGAAAGCGAATTATTTTAATGACATGGGGAAAAATTGCCACAAACCATCCCATCCCTCATTTTGGGGCTGGGGAATTTTTGGCTCGACAGCGGCAAAAATCGTGGACTGTATCTTTAAGGAATGTGAATTAATATGAAGGTGATGTTGAGGGTTTCTTACAGCCACACTCGGCTTACTATTTTTACTTTTAGCTAACAGTGAATGAAGTTAGCTGTAGTATCTGACATGGCAGTCTAAAACATGAATTGACTAAGACTTGGATCACCCCAGAAAATACTACTCCAGCTGCTCTCTTTTCACCTGACTGTGTTTTCCTGTAGTCAACAAGAATCTGATGGTGGTGATGGTAATTGGCTACTTATTTCTTCAAAATATAAATGATCTTCCCTGTTCCTCACCTCTCTGATTCCTCTTTTGAATTCCATACAGTCAATGTGAACTAAAGACTATTGACATCTACAGTCAACCAGGTGCTCCTGAAGTCTTCCTCAATGAGCTTGACATGCTAATTAGCACTTTCTATACAAAGGCAGACCACTCATTATTGGGTAACTTCAACCACCCAAAGTCATCTTTGATTATTTTCTTTCCACCTCTCACTTATCACTACTTTCCTCTTTGATGTAAGTTGGTCACCTAACATGCCCAGTTCTTCTTCTGACCATTTCCGTTCCTCACCTCCCTCATCAACTAATCTCTGACCACTGGCTCTGTGCCCGACTTCAAGATGGCCACAGTCACTTCCCTCCTAAAATAACTAAAACACTTGATCCCTCTGATGATTGGTTCCACTTCTGTGTTTTCTTTCCAGTACACGAGAAATGCCTCCAACCTACTCTCCTATGACCTCTCTAAGAACATCTCTTACACCATAACCAGTCAGGCTTCAATACTTAACAATTATTTCTCTCTATGTAACAGAAGCTCTTTGAAACTCTCCTCTGTTCTAATTCTCCTAGATGCGTCCGCCACGTTCAAAACGGAACCATTGTAACCTTTTCCTCACCCTCTCAGATTTGGGCGTCACAGTCTCTACACTCTTGGATGGTGTCCTACCTGGCAGGCCAGTCCTACCAGGTGATGTGCAGAAGATTGGTGTCTGCCCCGCAGACACTTCCTACCCCCTCAAGCTCAATGTTGACAAGACAGAGCAGCTGTTTCGTAAGGCCAGTTTGCTCCAAAAGATGTTAATCCCGGTTGACAACTCCACAATGTCCACCCCCTAGAGCACAAATAACCTTGGCACGACCATAGACAATATATTGTTGATCTCGGCAAACATCAAGGTGATGACTCTCTCAAGGTACAAATACAGGCTCTTGCGATTTCACGTCTGGATTTCTGAAACTCACTCTTGATAAGGCTCCTGGGGTGTGCCACCAAACCACTGCATTTTATCCAGAATGCTGCTGCCCATTTTGTGTTCAAACCAAGTTCTCCCAGGTCCCGCTTCTCAGACGTCCCACCCCTATGGAAAGGCAGCATCCAATCTGCCCAGTCAAAACTCAAGTCTGCCTTTGCAAACAAAGTTTGAACCAATTTCTTTTTGAGGCTATAATAGCACCATCTCTGCTAATTAATAAGGCCAATAAGAAAACCTCTGAAACTCTATGTCTCCTAAGAGTCGCTAAAAACTACAGCCACCGCTTCGGTTGCCTTTGTGAACTAATGCTTTCTATTTTCATCTTTATCATTTGTACTGTCTTCTTCCCAGCACTTACTTATGCGGGTAATTAATTCATTGAGTAACATGCACTTACTATTATGGAGTTGTGTGATCCACCTAACGTCTCCAAATGAACGCTTTAGCTTTAAGTGGCTTTGTATTGGAGCATCTGCAAAATGATTCAACTGAAAACAGTTATTAGTTTAACTTCTCTCAAGGCTACCTGGTAACAGCTGAAAAAATAATAAGAAAATGTGTTGGAAAACAAATAGCTTTATTTGATTTGCAAACTAACTCTTAGCTTACCCCTGCACATTAACATTGATGTTACATTACTGTAATATTGATGTTGATTAATGTGCGCTCTTCCTGTAAAATAAATATAGGAAATAACTGAGTGCAATTTGGGACCAAACACCAGCCTCTATCTTCCTCCCAGCAGTTCTTCCCCATATGTCTGGTATTCTCCCTCTCTAGGGATGCTGCTTATCAGTTTCTTGGAAGGTTATTCCTCCCCCTCTCTAAACCAGCAGTTTAGAGACCTTTTCCAACTAACTCAGAGCCAAATGCCCTTGAGGGTCACAATTCACAGATGTGTAAACATGAAATGTCTTGCAGAGCACATGTTAGAGCTTATTCAGTAAAATACTCTATCAGTAAAATTTGCTGAAATATAAGGACAATTGTACTGTGAAAATCTGCAATATAAAATGAATAAAAAACAACTTACAAAAAAAATCTATAAACAAATTAACAAAATAAATAACATGAAAATCACTGAATCTGCTACACTGCTGCTAACAGTAGGTACTGCAATCCAACAAGATGATAATAACACCGTCAGCCACAAGGGGGTGACGATGGGTCTGTGCAAAGGTATACATTCACTCCTGTCAAAGCTGCAGGTACAGATTAAAAAATAAAATAAAAATGATATCCCAATCACAGCCGAACCGCAGATCTAAGATAATGAAATTAGCTTTTTTAATCACTTTCTTCTTCAACCCTGAACCCATGACTTCAGTCTACTTGAGCCCCTATTTTGTGTCGGATATCCCACTTTCAATGGTCTGACATTCTGCTTTCTTTGTACCACAGACGTACCGTCATCTCTGAAATTAGCAACACCCTAGATAACTAGCAATAACAAGGATGTATCCACAACACAGGCAATAGTATGAGATAACTATGTTTTTACATTTTGTAAATGCACGTTATTATATATACCATTTGCCTTTGCTACTTTCACTGATAAAAAACAAATTGCTTCAAATTTAAGCTGCAAAATGTGGTGAGCTATTGTAAACCTGCAAAATCAGCAGTGTATCAAATACTTGTTCTCCTCCCTGTACATTTGAGATAACAATATTGTTTAATACTTTAATAGCTCAGAGGAAATGTCAATGTTTTACTTTTTCTTAAAGCAACTGGTTTTCAACATTTTTGGAACCCCGAAGGATTATTTTAAATACAACCAAACAAAATGTAATCTGCATTTTCACATTGTACTTTTCAGAGTACATGTCAGTTTGAAGGAACTGTATTATGGTCTCAGGTATGTAAGATTAATGTCATCATTTCAGAATTTGGAAAGGCCAAGAGGCAAAGGTTGTTGATCTTCTTAAATCAACTAATGGATACAATAAATATCCTTAATATTCCAGTGATCCCTATAGGGACAGTGAAACAGTGGTATACCTACCATAAAATAATTCATTCAGTGGCAGTATTGTATTTCACTCCACAAAATGATGACCTACAGGCGAAGCGTAACAAAAGATACTTTGTTAAATCTTTTATTTGCGAAATCGTTAGCCCTTTGCAGCCCATCAGAAATGGCAGTGAAACCAAATTGTCAATTGGATGGAAGTCCATGCTTTGACTGGACCACACCGTGACATTGTTTCTATTCGTCTCCAGTGTGGCTTTGGCTGTATATTTAAGGTCGTTGTCTTGATGGAAGACAAATCTTTGGCAAAGTCACACATCTCCAGCAGAATTCAGTTAGTTTTCTTCCAGGATTTATTTGTACTTTTTTGCATCCATTTTGACCTCTATCTTCACGTTTTCTAGGCTCTGACACAGAGAAGCATCCCCATAACAGGATACTGTCACCACCGTGCTTCACTGTAGGCATGTTGTTCTCAGAAAAATATGTGTTGTTAGGCTTGCACTTAAACATCTAAGCACTGAGGACAAAAAGCTCTGCTGTGGTCTTCCCATATCATAGAAACTTCTTCCACTTGGTCTTAGTCTCCCACATGACGTGTGAATTCTATTTGTATTGATCAGTGGCAACTCCTGTCACAATAAAACAGAATGTGCAAAAACCTTACTGGAGACCCAAAGAACTGCAATTGTTTACCAAACCTGCAAACTGCAAATTAGTTAGCATTTTTACCTGCTAGCATAATGACAAAATTATTTGAGAGCCACATCAAAACTGAACAGTTAAGTAACCTGGGAAGATCTAAAAATAATTTGAAACAGTAAGCATTTAGATTCGACAGAATAAAAAAAACAAATGGTACTATGTTATGTTAGTGCCAATTGGTACCCCATGTCATCAAACCCACTGGCTTTATACTTGGATTTTCATAGCTAAGTGAGTGAATGAAAGTGATTCTATTAATAGATTATGTAAACATCCAGACTGCGATAAACAAAATAAAATCTTTTATTGCCAAAGTTCCAGAATGCATGTTCAAATCAGCAAAGACTTCCTGCATTGCTGCAAAATAAGACTGTAGCTTTGAATTGTGTCAGCAGATGGGGCCATTGCATACAGAAATGTATCATTCATATAGAACACAGGAGATCACATTTAAAACATTTTAACTCACATTACTCCTGTTACAAACTGCTCAATGTGTGTTGATGATAGAAACTTCCTGAATATTTAGCAGGGACTGGTGCAATATTTTTTTAGAGGAATTATTGTTAAAGGAAAGGTCAAAACAACCAAACCAGAGAAACACCTTTTAGCAAGTCCAGAAATTCAGAAGTGATTGAAGTCTGTGACCTGTAACTAACAGGTTATGAAACCGTGAATAGGCATCAAAGCCCGAGCCTGTTGAGGACACGCCAGAGGGCGAGCCTGTTGAGGACACGCCAGAGGGCGAGCCTGTTGAGGACACGCCAGAGGGCGAGCCTGTTGAGGACACGCCAGAGGGCGAGCCTGTTGAGGACACGCCAGAGGGCGAGCCTGTTGAGGACACGCCAGAGGGCGAGCCTGTTGAGGACACGCCAGAGGGCGAGCCTGTT
>JACXGJ010016467.1:0-12281 GCA_016801105.1 Esox niger
TGTGTGTGTGTGTGTGTGTGTGTCTGTGTGTCTGTGTGTCTGTGTGTGTGTGTCTGTGTGTGTGTGTAGAGACAGTGTGTAGAGACAGTGTGATGTTGGTTAAAGGGGTTTCCACTTCAGTATCAGTTTCTTGGTTTCTTGTTCCTTCCACTCTGTTTAGAACTGGTTTATTATGATGCTGTAATCCAGGTTATTGGAGTCTAGTTTCCGGTCAAATCTAACATGTTAAATAGGGAATGGAACCATAACCCTGTTAACCATAACCCTGACTGTTTTGAGAACAGTGTACCCTATAGTGATTACGAATGAGTCTGTAATTATCCATTAAATTAGCCAGAGAGTGACCGTATCTGCAGGTTAATATGCATGGAGTCCGTTTGTGTGTCCCAAATGACACCTTTGAGTGCACTAGTTTCCCTATGGAGCCTGCTCAAAAGTATTGACCTATACAGGGAATAGGGTGCCGTTTCTAATCAGTAAGGGTGTATTCCACTGCTAATGGGGCTTAATTTGGGACCAAGTATCCGCTGTTGTTTTCGATCATACCATCTTCAGAGCTAATCAATTCTGTTATGTCACGGGCGATCTACAACACACCGAGGATCCAGAACCCTGAAGAACGGTCCTCTGTGATCCTTTCTGTGATTAACACACCATGGATCCAGAACCCTGAAGAACGATCCTCTGAGATCCTTTCTGTGATAAACACACCATGGATCCAGAACCCTAAAGAACGATCCTCTGAGATCCTTTCTGTGATAAACAGTCAAGGACAAGCAGAATAAAGATGTGTAAACCCCACAGTCAAAGACACACACGCACACACACACACACACACATACACACACACAGCATCCCAGCATGCACACACACACACACACACACACACACACACAGCAGCCCAGCATGCACACTCACACACACACACACACACACGCACACATTCACACATTCACACACACACAGCAGCCCAGCATGCACAAAGTCAGAGATAGATGGGACAGACGGACATATCGGCCCTCTTCGGGAATTTTTCCTAGCCACTGAAGTTCAACAGTACTGTTGTTTGCTTCCTGGGGTTTAAGGCTGGGTGTTTTGTGGAAGTACTTTGTGACAACTGCTGATGTAAAAAGGGCTTTATAAAATACATTTGATTGACTTGATTTGACTATATAATAACTGAGAGAACAGACAGAGAGAGGTTATATATTGACTAAGAGACAGGACATACAGATTATATAAAGACTGAGAGACAGAACATACAGAGACTAGATGACTGAGAGCAGGACAGACAGAGCCAATACGATGACTCAGAGACAAGACAGACAGAGCCAATGTAAAGACTGAGAGACAGGACAGACAGAGGTTATATATTGACTGAGAGACAAGACAGACAGAGCCAATACGATGACTCAGAGACAAGACAGACAGAGCCAATGTAAAGACTGAGAGACAGGACAGACAGAGGTTATATATTGACTGAGAGACAAGACAGACAGAGCCAATACGATGACTCAGAAACCAGACAGACAGAGCCAATGTAATGACTAAAAGACAGGACAGACAGAGGTTATATATTGACTGAGAGACAAGACAGAGCCAATACGATGACTTAGAAACCGAACAGACCAACTGTATAAAAGTTCTCATATAGTTTATTTCCAATCAGCTCAATAAGAACCTCCATAATGGGTAGATTTTGTCACTGTTCAAGATGTTCATCATTCATGAAACCCAGTATTTCCTTATTTCTCCCATTTCCATCTAAAGTACTGTAGAGGATAGTAGCAACTTCCCTTACACCTCAGCACTGACCAGCTACATGAGGCTTTGCTGTCTGATGTCATGCAGGTGCCATGTCCAGCCACAAGTTTAGAATTGACCCGCTAATGGATGGAAATACTGGATCCTCCTGCTGTAAGAACAATGATCCTGATTCTTCTGGATTCTAGTGCTGCTTTTGACACAGTAGATCACCCCAATCCACTGTAGCCCGTAATGCCACATTTCCAGAAGCCTAAAGACGAAGCAAATGATACACACGCTATTCGAATCGAATTCCAGTGGATGAGAGTTGAAGAGAGTTCACTGCCATCTGTGGGACTGCCTTGAACTGGTTCTGCCCCATGCTCCAGAACCAGAAGATGTCACCCATGGGATTTCACCATAACCTGTAGAGTCAATGCTTGGTGCCAGATCCTTCCCCTTCTCTACAGGGGGGAATACAACACCTGCTTGGCCATCCTTCTCCAACTGTCTTGACAAGGTAAAATATCAGACGCAGAAAAACATCCCAACTCCACAACAGCAAGCCAGAGCAATGTTGAACAACCTCATCTGCCATGTTTTCTCAATATTCTGTCATCACCACCCTGGCTGTGAAATGTAACTCTGCTAAAATGTTTAATGGCCATTTAGTTCTTTCACCTGAGAAACATCTCTCACCTAACACTCTTCTGATGAAGAAATGCTTATTTATTTGTTTTATTCAGAATTGATATTGGCTCTCAATGCAGTTAATGGAGGCCTGCCTAAACTCAGTTAATAAATTATAGCTCATTCAAAAGAATTGTGCTGAAACTAAGGAGTCCCCCAGCATCACCCCTATTCTTACTAACATACATTGGTTTCCTGTCCCTCAAATAATGTACTTTGATATGACCCTGCCTGCTTTCAAGGCTCAAAAGGCACAGCATTCTGCTTAACTATCAGATCTAGGCTACTCCACACCCGCTATGGTCCAGCCAACTGCTCAGTGAGAAAGAACCCAGCTCTGAACAATGGGGGACTGTGCCTTTTCCTTCCATGGAACATGTCTTTGGAACTCCCTTCCTGACAGCCTCAGGGCTGTTCACACTTTTGGGGCATATAAGGCACTTTAGTTGGCCTTTAGACAGATCTACAAATACCAGCTGGCCTTAAGACACATCTACAAATACCAGCTGGCCTTAAGACACATCTACAAATACCAGCTGGCCTTAAGACACATTTACAAATACCAGCTGGCCTTAAGACACATCTACAAATACCAGCTGGCCTTAAGACACGTCCACCAATACCAGCTGGCTTTATAACATGGTGCTTATATCCCATCTAGATCAGTTGGCCTTATTACACATCCAGAACAACTGGCCTTATTACACATCTAGATCAGCTGGCCTTATTACACATCTAGATCAGCTGGTCTTATTACACATCTAGATCAGCTGACCTTATTACACTTCTAGATCAGCTGACCTTATTGCACTTCTAGATCAGCTGACCTTATTACACATCTAGATCAGCTGACCTTATTGCACTTCTAGATCAGCTGGTCTTATTATACATCCAGATTAGCTGACATTGTAGCTGACATCTACTATATGTTATGCATTCTGAGACTATATTTTTGCTATTAAATCAAATTAAATGCAATCTTGTTCTTCTGACTAGAGCGTCGGTTTCAAAGAAGAAAGGCTGAAGGAAGGTAAACCACTGACGAAAGACTGAAGGAAGGTAGACAACTGACGAAAGACTGAAGGAAGGTAGACCACTGACGAAAGACTGAAGGAAGGTAGACAACTGACGAAAAGCTGAAGGAAGGTAGACCACTGACACAAGACTGAATAAAGGTAGACCACTGAAAAAAGACTAAAGGAAGGTAGACAACTGACGAAAGACTGAAGGAAGGTAGACCACAGACAAAAGACTGAAGGAAGGTAGACAACTGACAACAAATATTTCTTTGTTGCAGGCAGGCTGCAGAACTACAGTATCCCTCAGTATCCATGGTGCAAAAAGAGTTACAGGAAACACAGTGGATTTCTCCACTCGTCCTTATAGGAAAGGCGAGAAGAGAGGAAAAAGGTGTGGGGAGAGGAGAGAGGAATGGAGAGGAAAGATGAGAGGAAAGGAGAGAGGGAGAGGAAAGAGGAATGGAGAGGAAAGAGGAGCAGAGAGGAGAGAGAAAACGAGAGGGAGGAGAAAAAGAGAAAAAAATAAAAGAAGTGACCTCTCCTTTACTGGGCAGCTGATGATGTCATCTCACTACATAGATTCTTTCGTCTCCAAGTAAAACAGTGCTAAGCTGTGATTGGCTGAACCAGACAAGCAGCCTTTGAGAGGGGGATGGTCGGAGGAGTTAGTAATCTCTGTGCTTCTCTCAACTGCTCGGTTAGTAATTTTCTCATTCTCTCTCTCTTCACCTCCCTCTCTTAATATCTTTCCCCTTATCTGCATATTTCTTTTCTTCACTCCCTCTCTCCTCCTCTCTTTCCCTCTCTGCTCCTCTCTTCGACTCCCCTCCATCCCCTTTAACTTGAGTCAAAATAAAGATTACGCACACTTGTTCTCTTCAATTCTGGTCTTGTTGTTGAGAACTCAGCTGGCCTTGAGCACAATAACGTACTGCACTATGTAATAAACAAGTCCCAGAGAAATTACCAACAGAGTTACTTGATACTCTCTGTGGTAAACATGTTATAGTTGAAAGTATACATTTATTTAGAGAATGTTTCATAAAAGTGATGTTCATGCAGGTCATGTATTTACAACAATTAGAATATATTGAAAATAATGACACTAAAGATATAACAACAATAAGCATTAAAACAGTAACCTTTACAAACTATTTACTGGTGTCTCCTGTATAGCTCTCTTTTTCCCTAATAGCAGTGTGGTCGTGTATTAGTGTGGGGGTGTAGTAGTGTAGTAGTGTGGTAGTGTAGAAGTGTAGTGGTTTTGTGGTGTTGTCTTGTGGTAGTGTAGTAGTGTGTTAGTGTGGAGGTGTAGTAGTGTAGTTGTATGGTTGTGTAGTGGTGTGGTAGTGTGGTAGTGTAGTCTTGTGGTAGTGTAGTGATGTAGTAGTGTAGTCTTGTGGTAGTGTAATTGTATGGTAGTGTAATAGTGTAGTTGTATGGTAGTATAGTAGTGTGGTAGTGTGGTGGTGTAGTAGTGTAGTTGTATGGGAGTATAGTAGTGTGGTAGTGTGGTGGTGTAGTAGTGTAGTTGTATGGTAGTATAGTAGTGTAGTAGTGTGGTGGTGTAGTAGTGTAGTTGTATGGTAGTATAGTAGTGTAGTAGTGTGGTGGTGCAGTAGTGTGGTAGTGTAGTCTTGTGGTAGTGTAGTAGTGTGGTAGTGTAGTGGTGTGATAGTGTAGTAATGTAGTTGTATGGTAGTGTAGTCTTGTGGTAGTTTGGTAGTGTGGTAGTGTAGTAGTGTAGTTGTATGGTAGTGTAGTCATGTGGTAGTGTAGTCTTGTGGTAGTTTGGTAGTGTAGTAGTGTAGTTGTATGGTGGTGTAGTCTTGTGGTGGTGTAGTGGTGTGGTAGTGTAGTTGTATGGTAGTGTAGTAGTGTGGTAGTGTAGTCTTGTGGTAGTGTAGTAGTGTGGTAGTGTAGTGTAGTGGTGTGATAGTGTAGTAGTGTAGTTGTATGGTAGTGTAGTCTTGTGGTAGTGTAGTAGTGTGGTAGTGTAGTAGTGTAGTAGTGTAGTAGTGTAGTTGTATGGTGGTGTAGTCTTGTGGTGGTGTAGTGGTGCAGTAGTGTAGTGGTGTGGTAGTGTAGTTGTATGGTAGTGTAGTTGTGTGGTAGTGTAGTCTTGTGGTAGTGTAGTTTCGTAGTAGTGTTGTGTACTGTATTCTCTGTCTGTCTAGATCTGTATCTCAGCTTCAGTCTGACTTCTCACAGAACAGCCCTACTAAGACAAATCAAGGGCCCAATACAGCAGGGCTGTAGATCCACAATGTCTCACTGAGTTTTTGGTCTTTTAGTTCTTCTTTAACATTTCAGATATGTTTTATCATATTACTTCTCTTCACACAGACTGAAATGCTACTGATCTTTGTTGTCAACCAGGTCTGGCCACTGATGTCGGGGGCCATTGAGACTCCTCAGCAGGTTCAGTCATTCTCAATAGGAGCAGTTTTATGATGACCATAATACACTGTGAGTCTCTCCACCCAGCACGTGCAGTCACGGCTCTTTCTCGCTGCGCAGATGGAAAGCATTACGGGCCATTATTGTGCTATTGGAAGGGCGTCTTCCCCAGCCAACTCTTTGGCACACTTTTAAAGAGAAAGGCTTTAATGTATTCAGGACTTATTCAGTGACCGTGGCACTGGGGCTCCCCTCCCCCAGTTATTCCCCCAAAGACCCTTTTCTTGGACATTGAGGGAAGACATTGTGAGCACCACAGTTCCCTGAATATCGTTCTTGTTTTTCCAAAGACTTTCTGTGTGACTGGAGACTTCAAAGGACTTAGTAGAGAACATTCAGAACCTGAGATCTCTGCCTCGGTTTTGGCAGATAACAATCAGAACCTCAGATCTCAGCCTTGGGTTTGGCAGATAACAATCAGAACCTCAGATCTCAGCCTTGGGTTTGGCAGATAATAGTCAGAACCTCAGATCTCAGCCTTGGGTTTGGCAGATAACAATCAGAACCTCAGATCTCAGCCTTGGGTTTGGCAGATAATAGTCAGAACCTCAGATCTCAGCCTTGGGTTTGGCAGATAACAATCAGAACCTCAGATCTCAGCCTAGGGTTTGGCAGATAATAGTCAGAACCTCAGATCTCAGCCTTGGGTTTGGCAGATAATAGTCTGATCCTCAGAGAGTTAAGCTTAGGGTTAGGAAATTGGGAACATGGATTGATTTTTTGGTCTGTGTTAGGTCAAAGGACAAAACATGGACAAAAAGACAAATGCTGTGTGTGTGTGTGTGTGTGTGTGTGTGTGTGTGTGTGTGTGCTTGCTGCATTCACTCCTTTACACAGCTCTAACTGCTCAGAAGTGCAATATCAAAATATCAATATCAACAAGCCAATCACCATGGTTGTGTAGTCTGGCCAGACAGTATAGTTTTGATTGCAAAGAACTGCATTTCCTGTTTTTTAGAAGTCCTGAATGAAGGAAACCTCTTATGCAGCAGATTTCTTCTGCATTGTAGAAGTCCTCCAACTTGAATCTCTGGAAAACCAAGAATTTTGTTTAATAATTTCTAGCATGTTGCAACTCTAGCCAGTTCATTCTGTTGGGTTTGTGTGACCACTCAATGTGTGAGAGGATCTATACTGCCTCTCTATGGCTTTGGGGAACACCCCAAATTGTTCAAAGAACAAAGTGTTAGTGTAAAATAAAAATACCACTTTTTTTCATAAAGACAAAACTCGACAGAGCATGCCAGTAGGCAAAAAGCTCAAGAAGGTTATGCTACAATTTCTTAACACCGTCTATTAAAATCTGTCTAAACAACAATGTATGACACCAGGGTGCCTACCTCAACAAGATCTGAAGCTATGTTCCCATATGTCCAATGATGTCGAATGATGCCACATGACGGTTCACCAGTAAACTGATTATAAGCCACCATGCTTTTGTCTCCCAGCAATGTTATGCTATTTTCATACGGTATATTTGACCAATTTAAAATACTCAGATCATTTGGTGATCTTACAGACATTGATTCAGGTTTGATTTAACTTCATTCAGCTAGTACCAGTGGCCTTGGGCAAATAGAACTGACTCTTCACATATCTGTACCTGTGCAGAACTTTTGAGAAGCTCCAGATCTCTTGGTCTGGTAATCTGTAAACCAACACAAACTGTCAAATATTACACTATTAAGGTCCTTTCTGAATTGTAAATTAGTTTTGTGGTCTCAAATAAAATCCTTAAAATGTAAGTGTGTGTGTGTGTGTGTGTGTGTGTGTGTGTGTATGTGTATGAGAAAGAGTTGATGGAAGAGGTTGTCAGTTCAGTATTAATAGCACTGTATCTCCTGCTGAGTGCCCCCAGAAACTATTAGGTTCCAATAGCTCAAAAGGCTTTTATTATGGTAATGTGGAAAAACACCTTTTATTATGGTAATGTGAAGTCATTTAATGGTGTAACCAGTTAGAAATAACATGACTGTTTTCATTAAGAGACGATTACATTGGCCAAGTTCTGGCCTAGGCCAAGGATTCGTTGGTGGTACCACAGGGCAAAGTTCTAGTCAAAGACTAAAGGGCTAGTTTCCCAGTGTAACTGCAGGTTGAATCAGATGTGCTACCTCTGAAATAGAGCCCATTAACGGGACGTCTCTTGAGGAGAGATTTGAGAAACCCTGTGCTAGACTACTTTCTCCACAACTTGGTGCTCATGCTGTCTCAAATTATGTATGTGTTTCTAACCTAAAAACTATATTAGGGGGACAGAATCTCCTCATTTACAGCACCGAGTTTGAGGTTAAGGTTAGAATTAGGTTGAGGATCGGGTTATGATTACTTGAAGTAGATTGTTATAAGGACTGCCAACTTCTGTGTTCCCATTTCAATTGCCAAGTCAACGTGTGCGCGTGTACGCACCTGCGTGTGCGTACGTGCGCAAGAGCGAGCGAGAGTGAGGGAACTAGAGAGGAGTGTTGCAAACAATGTTTTCCAGAACGTTCTGAGTCACCAGCTCGTATTAACCTGAGTCAGATAGACTTCTCCCTTCACTGGAACCCAGTAACACCCTGACAGATAGAGATCAGGATACATGACACCTCACTACGCTGTTAAGGACAAATCATTTGGAACCAGGCCAGTGAACTTTACTGTGGACAGACAACTATGTCTTTGAGGTGTCCGTTTTGTGCAATGCATGACACTGTCCATCGTGCGTTTTCTGTTTGTGAGGATATTGACTTGATCTTGAATGTCTTGGCTGCACAAAGTAGGCTTTAAATTAAGAATTTGCCTCAGACCACAAATCAGAGTCGCTATCTGCACGGCGGTGGGAAGATGCTTTGATCACCGGGAGCCGGTGATGGGTTGAGGGACCGTATGCCACGGATCCGGACGTGGCGGAACCATCCACAGTATTGACTATATTGCAGGCAGACGGACGAAATGTTGCATTCATTGACGTTTTGAATCTGATGTGATTGGTATAATGCCAACTCCGAAATGTATTGTGGTGTTTATTTATTTATTTAGATCAGCTCAACGATGTTTAATATGTTTTTTAGAGAGGCCTAATGCTAACTCAATCAATCAAAAGGTACAACCAACTCAGGTAGCATCAGATAGGTGGGCTAATTATTCTGAGACAGAGGGACGCTGTTCTGCTTAATCAGACGGTCTCTCAGGTAGAGAATCAATCACGAACGAATTTAAGGATTAAAAAAAAAGATTACCTATGATTTATTATTTATATTTGTCTCATTTTTGCAAGGTCTTCCCTTGGCTTCCATGATTTTTCTCGGCACTGGGTAGTCTTTA
Organism: Esox niger; assembly: GCA_016801105.1. Classification (NCBI taxonomy): domain Eukaryota; kingdom Metazoa; phylum Chordata; class Actinopteri; order Esociformes; family Esocidae; genus Esox; species Esox niger. The sequence goes on from JACXGJ010016467.1 coordinate 9,222, forward strand.
TACTCTCGGTTTAGGGGAAGGAAGGATTCCAAATGTCATAATTTCCTTTGATTCAAATAGTTCTCCTTACATGCGTTAATTATTTGGATGTGTTGAACTGTGTTGCTGTCCTGGGTCTGTGTTTGTGAACCGAGCTCTCGCTCTCTCGGAAGGCAGGAAGCAGCGTGGGCAGGCCATCCTCCCCGTGTGTCACCGCCTGCGTCACACGCCAGGAGGGAGTTTTCCACTGACGAAAAGGCTGCGCTGACAAGCAGTCTGGCTCACACAAGGGAAACGCTTCGGCTGGTACGGACCGTGTCTCCTACGGTGTCAGAGACAAAAGCGAGCAGACAGTTCCGAGGATAAAGCGCAATTGTGTCGTTTGGATTATACATATTTTATTGGCTGATGGTCATATTTTCACTAATGGTGATCGGATACCTGAATTATTGGTGAGTAACGGTGCGCTGTCCGTTGTTTAATACGGTGTTGTGTGTAATGTATGTGTTAAAGCTTCAGGGGAGGAGACAAGCCAAATAGTTTGGATGTTCTTTTCCCTACGTCACCATAGCATATAAACGGCAGTGGCGGTAAAAAAATGTCTCCTTATGGATTTGTTATTTTGTTTCAGGCCACATATAGACTAGACTACATCTAAATATAAGTGATTTAAATATGGCCATAGTTAAGATTTACCCTTTTGTCAATGGTCACATTTTTCTCTATCCGACGTGTCATCTCTCCCTACTAATTGTCTACTTTACTGAGAGAAGTTTATTTCGTCATTATAGCTACCGTTTTTGCAATTCCGCCTGCTGGACAGGTGAGGATTATAAATTGGTTGGTTGCTTGCTGCTGTGTGTGATTGTAGTCAGACCAGACAGCGATCAAGTGTTTTGTTTTATCGTTAGGCTTCTTTTGCTCAACTATGTTGATTGTTTCTATTGGCTAAGCCAAATTGTTGACGCACATACTAGAATAATTACGGTTATCGTGTTTTTAATGGGTGTAGGTGTTTTTGTTGGTTTGCCTACAGTTTGTTGAGTAGATTACATTGATTATCTGGTCTAGTTCACCTTCAGAGGTGCGAGGGTCTCTGGAGCGACTCCTGAAGGCAGCCACTACAGCACGCGCTGATCACAGCTGATGGAAATGTTGTCATAGCAATTATCGTTAATCACGAGGAGGAATGATCGTGTCAACACGGGGAGGCTTGTCACCGATAATCACGTCATTCAATGGTTGAGAGATATCAACATTTAGCCTGCGCTATTCATATGGCATGCTAAAGGGTTTCGCTCACATTGTTACCCTGTTGGAATAGGCATGGGTTTTTCATTGGGCCACGTAATCATACATGTATGTGCGGGTTTTTTTAGGGGCATTCAGAGGCCACTTGGAGCAAAGGAACTCATTCATTGTTTAATATATGTATGATGGCCAGCAGTTCGTTCAATATGTTTACTGGTATATCATCTCCAGGGACGCCGACAGGAATCCCAGAGCCCGGGACAAAATTGAACGTTTCTCGATAGTACTAAATACCAAGATTGACTGACTAATAATGATATTTTAGCCACCCAAGTGCCCCCCCCCCCAGGCCTGGGCCCGGGACAACGTTACCGGTTGTCCCCCCTTGTCGGCGTCACTGATCGTCTCCATTGCCACCTCCGTGGATCATGTTCTCCAGCTATTACTGGGGAGCTCAATGATCCTTTGTTTACTGCCAGACCGCTTCGCGGCAGCACGAGACTCGCGGTTCTATTGAACACGGCAACTTTGTTATGAATGATATTTTGATTTGTCAGTCATCATATTTCACTTCATATCCTCTCAATTGGATACTTCATCGTGGTTAAGGCAGTTCCTCTTGACATTCCACTAAGCGTTTAAAAAGGCCTCACAGGGTTAATCCACTTTAAATTCCAGTAAGGATATTTGGCATACTGGTATTTTACAGAATGCATTGTGTTGTTGTCTATGCCATGTATTCGGCATTCTTCACACACCCAGGTAGTATTTAAGTGTGTTAACCACGGTCCTGAGTACAATCGTTGGAAATAATAATTTACACACCGACATTCTGATAACTGGACATGGACCTACACCAGGACGGACACAGACAGACAGAGACAGACAGACACAGACACCTGGAGCCAGATGTGAGAGTCAGGCAATATGTTGATTTTTTAAATAGCCACTTCCTGTGTACTGTAGAGCACATTTCACAACCACAGGAAGCTGTCTAACTGACACACACACCAGCTCTTCAGCTCAGAGAGATTGAGAATAGCATGTTCAGACAGCATGTCTCCTGTCCTTAGATAATGTTGTTGGTCACAGAATGACCCCGGCTTTGTGTTCAAGAGGCGGGGGGGTTCTGCTTTGGGAGTGTGTGTATGTATGTTTGTGTATGCACGCGCCCACATGGTAGCTTCCATCTGTTTTGTCCCTCTCAACATTCCTTACAGGTACCATGAAGAGACCCAGACAACGACTGACAACTGTCCCGTACACTCCACACACAAACACAGACAGACAGAAATAAAATGTGATAAGTGCCGTAGAAGAGAATCTGTTTTCTGTTTAATTTCTCCAACCAGAGCAGCTACTTAGTTTAACCGTTTAGACGAACGTGCTTCTCCTGTGAAATCAGCCCTCAGCTTCCCCATACTGGGAACTTGCAGGCCTTATGCAAATCTTTCAAGCATGATTAAAATAAATACTTCTATTTATAAAATACATTTGCAGGACACCGTTCAAGGATTTCTTGCATTAATAGTATGCCTACATCAAATCACGTGGAGTGGCTTGTAAACGAATCCTAGGATATCTACAGCTGCATAGATATGGATGTGTATTGACTTTAAATAGACATGCAAAGAAAAAGCTTTGAACAGCAGGGATGTTGATCAGAGGTGGGAGCCATCAGAGACAGGGTGACAATGGGTTGGACCGATCATTTGCCCCCCGGTTCTCCTTCCTGGTGCTGAACCACTTCAGGGTCTTCTTGTGGTCACAGTGTTGTCCCGTAGGCTGGCTTAAATTCTGTCTTCTGGAACTCCCGGCTTTTCTGTGGGT
>JACXGJ010016468.1:0-12280 GCA_016801105.1 Esox niger
ACTCCACCTCTCCTCCCTCTCTAACTCCACCTCTCCTCCCTCTCTAACTCCACCTCTCCTCCCTCTCTAACTCCACCTCTCCTCCCTCTCTAACTCCCTCTCCTCCCTCTCCCGTTCAACCTCTTCCACTCCCTCTCTGCAATCCATTTCTGTCTCCACGTCTCCTCCCCTCTCCCCCCCAACTCTCCTCTCTGTCTTTACGTCTTCTCCCTAAATCACGCTCCTCCCTTTAGACTTCTCCTGGCTCTTATGTCTTGTTCTACCTCCTCCTTGCCCGCTCCTAATCTCTCGATTCAATTTAAAGGGATTTTGTTGGCGTGGGAAGCATCTGTTTTCTTTTTCGAAGCTAGTAAACAAATATAAACAATATAAAATTGTAAGGTCACATTATTAGGTTAACCAGTCTCCGTCACTCCCTCCCTCTCTGATTCCCTCCCTCCCTTCCCCTTTCTCTCCCTCGCTTCCTCCCTCTCCACCTTCCCCTCCCTCCCCTGTGCACAATCTCTACCCGTTCTTCTCTCCATTCATCAGGGAGGGGGGAGATGGGCCACTGGAGTGATGTAATTTACAAGCAGGACAGTGGTTGGCTGATCACTGTAAGCACAAGAGAGGAGAGAGGGGGGAGTGAGGCCGTGAGTAGGAGAGAAGAGCTGTGCTTGGTGAACAAAACAGCTTTAGCTTGCTGCACAGTAGGATGCCAGATCAGGGCGAGTTAATCTGACAGGGAGTAGGAAGGTCGGGGGGATGTCACATAATCTGGCAACACGGCGGAGCGGAGCGTTTTGATTTCATACTTGCAACCAAATGCTGCAGCGGAAATCTTAAGGACTTCACAGGGACAGTGGATTTGGTTGGCAAGGAGAGAACAGAAAGGAGCTGACAGAGAGAACAATCTGACATCGGCCATTTGCACTGCAGCCTCCTTCCATCCTGCCTTAGCTGAGCTACTGCCTGTTGTCTGACTGTTTGTTTGCTTGGCTGTCTTTCTGTCTGTCAACCTGTCTGCCTGACTGTCTCTCTTACTGTCTGTTGGCTGTCTGTCTTTGGTACTGTGTGACTGAGTGTCTTCTCATACTAGTGTGTGTGTGGTGGATTGTGTGTGTGTGTGTGTGGGTCTTTTTCCCCTGCAAATATGATGAGACAGACTCCTGCCCCCCGGAAGGTACAGATCACCATCTAATGTTAATGTTGATGTTGTAATCTTTCTGCTGTTGTCATATTTCCATTGTGTCCTCTCTGTTGACAGAGTTGTAATCCTGATCAATCCATTTCTCATTTCATGAAGGGATTATTTAAACTGTCCTCTGTTATATACTGTAACAGTATAACAATCTGCCATATAGAGTATTTGATACAGTATTTCATTAACAGCATGTTATTAACAGTATGTTGCTAACAGCATGTTATTAACAGTATGTCACTAAGAGAATGTGTTAACAGAATGTTACTAACAGCATGTTATTAACAGTACGTCATTAACAGCATGTGTCAACAGTGTGTCACTAACAGCATGTTATTAACAGTATGTCACTAACAGCATGTTATTAACAGTATGTCACTAACAGAATGTTATTAACAGTGTTATTAACAGCATGTCACTTATAGTATGTGACTAACCGCATGTTATTAACAGTATTTCACTAACAGCACATCACTAACAGCATGTTATTAACAGCATGTCACTTACATTATGTTATTAACCTCATGTTATTAACAGCATGTCAGTAACAGCATTCGTTAATAAATGCAGCAGGATAATGCTCCATCCCATCCAAACTTCAGTCATTTCAGATAAACATTTAAAATGTACTTCCTACTACTGGCTTCTGTGGTTGTCTACCACTTAACCTATCTTAAGTCACTCTAGATTAAAGCTGCTGCAAAACAATGAGAAAGTGTCAAAGAACACTGAAATGACAAATCCAATTTAATTCTTTCATGTTTTTTGAGGAAAACTTTCTGAATTGACTGGAAAAATACTTGTGGTTGTAGCCAACCTTTGTTTCTACCGGGCAAAATGTACATTTGAAAAATATATTAGCAACTTCCACACCTGCCCTGAACACTGTCTGGGGTTTTTGTATATTTTGATGAAGGAGATTACAAATCAATATACTGTGATATTTCAATCAATATCAAGCACTTTAGTACAGTACATGAAAGTACAGTATGGTATAATACATTGTAATATGATACTGGACGGTATGTTGCATTTTAGAATAGTGTCTTACAGTATAGTATGTTATAGTGAAGTATAGTGCTTTATATTATAGTACAGTAGTACAGTATAGCCTGTGAGGCTGTAAGCCCCTCCCTCCTGGTGATAACACTAATATCTGCTGAATAGTCCACAGAGCTAATCCAATAAGGAGCTCCCAGGGACTCTAGTCTTTCTCTCAGTTAAAATAATGGAAAGAAAGAGGAATGAAATGAGAGGGAGAAAGCGAGTATTGGAGTGAGGGAGGAAAGAAGAGTAAAGAGGAGAGTGGAAGGAGAGGGAAGAGGGAGTAGAGGAAAGAGGGCGAAAAGGTTGAACAAATGAGGACTGTGAGATGGAGTGATCCTTAGAAGTAGAGGAACAGATGGTTAGATGTTTTCCGATAGGTTAGATGTTGTCTGATAGGTTAGATGTTGGCTGGTTGGATGTTGTCAGATAGTTTAAATGTTGTCAGGTGGTTAGATGTCAGATAGGTTAGATGTTCTCAGATGGGTTAGATGTTGTGAGATAGGTTAGACGTTGTCAGGTGGTGGATGTTGTCAGATCCTTAAGTGTTCAGAGATGGTTAGATGTTGTCAGATAGGTTAGATGTTGTCAGGTGGTTAGATGTCATCATATGGGTTAGATTTTGTCACTTAGGTTAGAGGTTGTCTGGTGGTTAGATGTTGTCAGATAGGTTAGATGTTGTCAGGTGGTTGATATTGTCAGATAGGTTACATGTTGTCAGATTGTTAGGTGTTCAGAGATGGTTAGATGCTGTCAGGTGGTTAGATGTTTTCAGATCCTTAGGTATTCAGAGATGGTTAAATGTTGTCAGATAGGTTAGATGTTGTCAGGTGGTTAGATGTTATCATATAGGTTAGATTTTGTCACATAGGTTAGAGGTTGTCAGGTGGTTAGATGTTGTCAGATAGGTTAGATGTTGTCAGATTGTTAAGTGTTCAGAGAGGGTTAGATGTTGTCATCAGTGTTCAGGGGCCCGTAGTAGCCTGTGAACATTAGTCTGCCGCTACCCGTAGCAACTAATAATATACTGGTTACTTTATATGGGTTTAGGTATTCTGGTGGAATGGGCTCTGAAAATCAACTAAGTCATTGAAATTGGCTTCTAAGATGTTTGCAAAGGATATGGTTGTAATGCCAGTTGTTTCTCTGCTGACACAAAGCACACATTAATCAAACAGACACTGGTGGTACCAGTCGGTCTCTGTCTGTCTCACTCTTTGTCTGTCTCTATTGCTCTCTCTGTCTGTCTCTCGCTCACTCTCTGTCTCTGTTATGCTCTCTGTCTGTATCTTTCAGTTTCTCTATCTCTATGTCTCTCTCTTTGTCTCTGTGGTTAAACAATGTGTGTCCTGACAGACACCATATATAGTGAAGTACTTTTGACCAGGGCCTATATCACCCTATTCCATATATAGTACACTACTTAGACCAGGGCCTATATCACCCTATTCCCTATATAGTACACTACTTTAGACCAGGGCCTATATCACCCTATTCCACATATAGTACACTACTTTAGACCAGGGCCTATATCACCCTATTCCATATATAGTACTCTACTTTAGATCAGGGTCTATATCAACCTATTCCCCATATAGTACACTACGTTAGATGACGGCCTATATCACCCTATTCCATATATAGTACACAACTTTAGGCCAGGGCCTATATCACCCTGTTCCATATATATATTTTATATACCCTTTGATTTGACTCCGTATTGGACTTAGTATGAGTTGTAACTGACCAGCATGCAACTAACCCTGTTGTTTGTTCCTCTCCTCCTCTATTCACTTTCCCTAATCTCTACTCCGTATCTCCTCGTTTCCAATGATCTCCAGACCACTACCAGGAGGCCCAAGGTGAGCCCAGCCTCCTACAGAGGCATTTGGTTTCTGGTCTTGAGTTAGCTTACTTTTTTCTATTTCATTCTTCATGCCTTTTTCTGGTGTTGTTTTGTATGTTCAGTTGAATTGTTAGGCAGCAGAGATCAGGGAGGCAAAGTGCAAAGCGTGAGGTTGGGGATCCAGCCTCCAGGGAACAGTGTACATGTGTGCATATATAAACCCAGGTGTGCCACTGCTCTATTATGGGAGTTGCACTACTTACTGTGTACAATTGTCGTTCTGTTTTCCTGTTTTTTGCCTTTTTTCCACAAGTCCCAGATCCTTTTTTTTCCACCAATCTTCCGTTATTCAGCAGTTTTGTTGTAAGCCATTTTAAGACAAATTGTACCTATTATTTGATTGGACATCTGTGTTCATTCACTTGGCATTTATTCCAGAATATCAGTGTGTGTGTTCCCAGAGTATAGAACAGACACTTAAATGGTCTAACCTATTGTCCTCTCTCTAATTCAAGCCATCCATCTTCCTCCCTCCCTCTAATGCTCTCTCACTCTGCCCTCTTCTCCTCCAGCCCAGTCGTCCTGTGGGCACCGGGGCCTCCAAGGCAGGGCCCTCTGGGTCAGCATCAGCCTCGGCTGGAGAAATCAGCAGCAGCGAGCCCTCTACCCCAGCCCAGACCCCCCTGGGGGCCCCTATCATCCCCTCACCTGGAGGCCTCCTCTCCCCTAACGCAGCTCCTCCCCCCCTACCCAGCAAGGTACAGTGGAAAACACACACAGGTGGAGTCGGGTGTTATAACCAGGTAAAGGTGCTATTGATCCGTAGTGCTCTGTAGTATAAAAGTCAGGAGTTAATTTTCTAGACAAGGACATAAGTCACGTTATAACCAAGTAAAGGTGCTATTGATCTTCAGTACTCTGTAGTATATGAATCAGGTGTTAATTATCTAGAAAAGGATATATGTCAAGTGTTATAACCAGGTTTAGACCCAATTGTTCTTCAGTGCTCTGTAGCATATGAGACAGGTGTTAATTATCCAGACAAGGATATAAGTCAGGTATTATAACCATAATGAAGGCTCTATCTACAGTGTGATATTACTCAGGCATAAAAACCATAATGAAGGCTGTTTGTAAAGTATGATGGGACTAATGAATGATGGGACTAAAGTGTTATGATCATAATAGAGAATGTATCCACAATATATGAGTCAGGTTATAGTTGAATCTAATCTAAATAACCTGATTAAAGGCTATATTTTTATGTTCTGTATTATATGATTAATGGAGTCAGGGGTTATAACCAGGTTAAAGCCTGTACCTGCTATATCTGCAGTTTGATATTAATAGTTGAGTTAGGTGTTTTAACCAGAGTAAAGGCTGTGTTTCACATTAAACATGTTCTGTATAATGTGACCATTGGTGTCAGGTATTATGACCTGGTTAAACGCTCTATCTATAATGTCCAACCTATTATGGGCCAGGTGTCAAAACCATAATAAAGGGTTTGTCTACTATGTATAATAAAATATGAAGATCCTGTACGATATATATGATACATACATTTGAACTGGCGGGAAGGTATTTTTAAGACTCCCATAATAAACATGTTAACTAATATCTTGGACCTGTTGATGTGCTTATTATAATGACTGTGTCAATGAGGGTTTCATCCGACCCCACCCTCAGGAGGAAGTTGGTATGGCAACCCAGGTCTACTAGTGTGGAGTGATGATGTGGGATGGGGGTGTTAATCTGGAACATGTTGTTTCACACTAACAATTAAAGTCCCCATGCATACACCTATGTGTGTGTGTGTTATATTACCCCTCCTTTTTCTCCCTCTGCAGGAGGAGGAGTCCCTCCGAGCCCAGGTGAAGGATCTAGAGGAGAAATTAGAGACTCTCAAGATAAAGAGAGCTGAGGACAAGGTGTAGTGTCTTTCTATCTTGTTGTATGAGATCAAGCTGATAAACACCAGTTGTTCATATTTACATAGGGTTTGAATAACTTTGGAGGGTTCTATCTAAATCCATCATCTCATATCATACACACATATACATATACAGCTCAGAAAACAATAATGAAACTACTGTGTATATATATATATATATATATATATATATATATATATATATAGTGTCATGGAAATTACTAAAAATGAACAAGAGAAGTCTGATTACCAAAGTAAAACCTTTTTTAATTCAGCATATAAACAGGAAACTACCTTCACAGGTGCTACAGGTTAGTTGCTCACTAGAAATCCTACCCATTGTAAAATAGGACCCTAAGGACGAGAGCCACCCTGATTACCGAGGAGCCACTCCCCTTTCCAGGGAGCCACTCCCCTTTCCAGGGCACTACTTGTCCATTGTGAATTATCCCTTCGAGACAGATGGGCTACATATTTGCATCTTGACAGAACAGATAAAACTTACAGCCCTAAACCCAGGTCAAACCAGTATCTTTCTGACAGATTAACAGGGCTCTGTTGGCCCAGTTACTCAATTGTATAAACAGAGGCTTGTTAATCACTTGCTCAAATTAACTGTGTTTTTGAGTGTTGTTGGACAGGTCATCGTTGTAAATGAGAATTGTTTCTCAAACAGCTTACCTGTTAAAGGTGAAACAAAACAAAATGTAACTTTTTTTATTATTTCCATTGTAAAGGCCAAGCTGAAAGAGCTGGAAAAACACAAAATCCAGCTGGAGCAGTTGCAGGAGTGGAAAAACAAGATGCAGGAACAGCAGAATGAGCTCACTAAACATCTCAAAGAGGCCAAGAAGGTAAATACACGAAACCTCACATAATTACAGTGTTACCTTAACTGTCCCATACAGAACAACAAATACAACCTTTATTACAGCACCTCATATAAATACAAATACAACATTTACTACAGCACCTCATGTAACAACAAATATCACCTTTACTATAGCACTTCACGTAACTACAAATATCACCTTTAGTACAGCACTTCACATAACTACAAATATCACCTTTACTACAGCACTTCACATAACTACAAAGTCTTAATTTTCCATATCGCCTCACAAGACAACAAATATAACCTGTACTACAGACCCTCACGTAACAGCAAATACAACCTTTTCTAGTATACTTTCCAGTACTACTAATACAGCCCTAAATAACAGCTCCAAGTATAGTAAAATGCTGACCTCTGACCCCACCATAGGAGGCAAAGGAGGCCCAGGAGGCCAAGGAACGCTACATGGAGGAGATGGCAGACACGGCAGATGCTATAGAGATGGCCACACTGGACAAGGAGATGGCTGAGGAGCGTGCTGAGTCTCTGCAACAGGAGGTGGAGTCACTGAAGGAGAGACTAGAGGAGCTCACCATGGACCTGGAGATCCTGAAACATGAGATAGAAGAGAAAGGTAGTTACCATGAACCTGGAGATCCTGAAACATGAGATAGAAGAGAAAGGTAGTTACCATGAACCTGGAGATCCTGAAACATGAGATAGAAGAGAAAGGTAGTTACCATGGACCTGGAGATCCTGAAACATGAGATAGAAGAGAAAGGTAGTTACCATGAACCTGGAGATCCTGAAACATGAGATAGAAGAGAAAGGTAGTTACCATGGACCTGGAGATCCAGAAACATGAGATAGAAGAGAAAGGTAGTTACCATGAACCTGGAGATCCTGAAACATGAGATAGAAGAGAAAGGTAGTTACCATGGACCTGGAGATCCTGAAACATGAGATAGAAGAGAAAGGTAGTTACCATGAACCTGGAGATCCAGAAACATGAAATGACCATAGACAATAACTAGGTATCTTGCGTAAATCAAGAAATGTCTGGAACTACATTTGTTGCAAAATCCTGATTCAGTCAGGCAAACAGATAGACTACCATTATCATGAACTAGTGTTAGCAAACCTATGATATTATACCTATGAAGCATCAAGTTTACTGTGAATGTTGTAATAACGTGACATGTTTATTTGATTTTTTAAATAATCTTAGCATGCTCTTTGGAAGCAAGCAAGCTAGCTAGCATTTCAAACGTTAGACTAGCTAGTAAACTGTCTATTAGTTTAGACCAACCACACTGTTAACTCCTTTTTTAACTGTCATTGACCTCACTGGCTTTGGGTGCTGACATGCAGAATGTACATGTCATTAAGGCATCATCAAGTCATCATCAGTACACATCATCATTCTAGCTTCATGTTACAAGTGGCACTTTTTATTTGAGAAAAACCCTTACTTGAAAACTACGATTTCTATTGGATAATCCAACCATGATCGAGTGTGATTCAGGTGTAGCAGGAAGTCCAGCGGTTGGAGCTTCTGACCAGTAACCGAACGGGTGCTAGATCATAACCCTGAGGAGAATATAATGTCACCTTGATCAGGACAGATAACCCTAATTGCTAACTGCACATTTCCAATCTACATGGTTTGGGTTAAATGTGGAAGCTAACGCAGCTCCTGCATATTATTATTCAATCATTACTAATCTATTTTACCCAATAATCAGTCGTCTTAGTGCTTCTCTACATGCATGCAATAAAACGCTCCAAAGACACGATAAGAAACACTTAAAAAACAACCCAATAAATCATTTTACAAACTGCAAAGCTTTCAGAATTGTGGTGCAGGTCTGTCAATGTGACCTGTTGTTTCTGCTCAGGTTCAGATGGAGCTGCCTCCAGCTACCATGTTAGGCAGTTGGAGGAGCAGAACAGCAGGTTGAAGGAAGCTCTAGTCAGGTATGCTAGTGAGTCTATACTGCATGTGTGTGTGTGTGAACTAAACGTGCATATTTATATCACATTTAAAATAGAAAATAATTGATTGTATAAGTAATTGACTGTATAAGTATTCACCCCCTTCAGTCAGTATTATATCAAGGCCACTTTGGTAGTAATGAGGCTGTGTTGATTGGTCTCCACCAGCTCTGCTGATCTGGACCCAGCGTTTTTTGAAAATTCCCCAAGCGCCACCGGGTTGCTGCCAGTGCCAAAGTTCACCTCAGGGGTGGTGTTCTCAGGATGATGGGCAGTGTCAGTCTTGGATGAGACAAAGTTCAGCATCTCAGTCACAGATCTTCTCCCACTTGGTCTTCGTCTTCCACATGCCTTCTGGCAAACTCTAGCCAGGTTTTTTTCAGCAATGGCCTTTCTTTTTGCCACTCTCCCATGAAGGGCACTTGTAAAACACCCACGCTATTGTAGCAGAATGCATGCTGTCCAGTCTCAGCAGTAGAAGACTGGAACTTCTTTAGGGTTGCGATAGGCCTCTTGGTGGCATCCCTGACTAGTGCCCTTGTTGGACGGGTACTCCGTTTTTGAGGACACCGGCTATAGACAGATTGTACCAATTGTACCATAATCTCAGCTTTTTTCTTTCTTTAATTCAGTGCCTTCCCTGAGGCTATTTTTAACAACCTTATTCCGGGTTTGTTTAGAATTGTTCTTTGACTTCATGATACTGTTTATGTTCAAACTTTTACTAACTTACTGTGGGACCTCCCAGAGACAGGTGTATTTAACCTGAAATCATGTGAAACACATATGTTTCACACAGGTGAATTCAACTAATTACATGCCTTGCAGACGGTTGGTTGCACATTTTTACTTTAACATTGTGTGTTTTTTTACTTAACCTGTGCCAAAAACTCCTGATTAAATCCAATTTGATTTCATGTTATAAAAATAAACTGTGAAAGTGGGGTGAATCATTTTGGCTTTGTGTGTATGCTGATCCTGTATTTGTGTGTTTCATACATCTTTTATCTGCCAAAGGATGCGTGACCTCTCTGCATCAGAGAAGCAGGAACATGTGAAGCTGCAAAAGCAGTCAGAGAAAAAGAGCACAGAGCTGGACGTCCTGAGAGCCCAGAAGGAGAAACTGCAGGAGGAGATGAAACTAGCAGAGAGGACCATCGATGAGCTCAAAGAACAGGTCAGTAACATAAGATTCATCTATAGCTAAGCAACAGGTTAGTAGTGTTACAATGGTCATGCAAGTCAATAGCCCCAAGCTCACATCAGAAACAGAATTGACATTTTGGAACGGCTATTGATTGGTGTGCATAATTCTATTGAATTCTATTGAAAAGTTCTGTATGGGGGAAGGGTCTAAGATCCTTTCCAATGTCTTCTCCAATCTCATACAAAATGAAAGGTGGATTGCTGTTGTCTTTGCCAAGAGAGATTGCACAAAATATTGAAAACAAGGGTACCAATAATTTAACAATTTGTGTTTCGGGGAAATACATATATTATTTGAGAAATGTTTAGTTTTGGTTGATAACATTAAATCAATATCGAATTCCATACTGTAATATGCATGTGTACGGGAAACAGATTGGCCTGATGACTGTGTTGTGGTCTGTGTTCCTGGGTGGATGATGACTGTTGTGGTCTGTGTTCCGGGTGAATGATGACTGTTGTGGTCTGTGTACCGGGTGGATGATGACTGTTGTGGTCTGTGTTCCGGGTGAATGATGACTGTTGTGGTCTGTGTTCTGGGTGGATGATGACTGTTGTGGTCTGTGTTCCGGGTGAATGATGACTGTTGTGGTCTGTGTTCCGGGTGGATGATGAATGTGTTCTGGTCTGTATTCCGGGTGGATGATGACCTTGTTGTTGTGTGTATTCCGGTTGGATGATGACTGTGTTGTGGTCTGTGTTCCAGGTGAATGATGAATGTGTTGTGGTCTGAATTCCGGATGGATAATTACTGTGTTGTGGTCAGTGTTCCGGGTGGATGATGAATGTGTTGTGGTCTGTATTCCGGGTGGAGGATGACTGTATTGTGGTATGTGTTCCAGGTGGATGCTGCTCTGGGCGCTGAGGAAATGGTGGAGACTCTGACAGAGAGGAATCTGGACCTGGAGGAGAAAGTCAGAGAACTGAGAGAGACTGTCATTGACCTGGTGAGAGACTGAACACACCTCAGTCCAGCAAGGACAGTGACAGACAGACTAATTAGGACAGTCACAACTGACACACTAGGGCAATTATAGACAGGCCAACATGGACAGTAACAACTGACCAGTCTCACTCAAAAGATTTATCTGACGTCACTCACCTTACCTACCCAGGGCTATGATTGGTCCATTCTGTGACCCTGTGATGTGATTGGTTCATTCTGCAGGAAGCAATCAATGAGATGAATGATGAGCTACAGGAGAACGCCAGAGAGACGGAGCTGGAGCTGAGAGAGATGCTGGATCTGGGCGGAGCGAGGGTCAGGGAAGCGGAGAAACGTGTGGAAGCCGCTCAGGAGACCGTAGCTGACTACCAGCAGACCATTAAGAAGTACCGCGAGTTGACTGCTCATCTGACGGAGATGAACCGAGAGCTGACCAGCCAGCAAGAAGCCACAGCAGAGCAGCTGCAACAACCTCCTGCCGAGATGTTTGACTTCAAGATCAAGTTTGCTGAGACTAAGGCTTATGCCAAGGTGAGCCCTGCAGCATTGTGATTGACCCTAGATATAACTGCTTTAACCTGCGTTCAACACAGCATGCTAACTTTACACTGAGCCCTACGATGCACTATAACCAGTTTACACTGCACACCAGCACTAGAACAAGGAACCCTGTCAGAACTGGAACACTGTCAGAATATCAGAACTAAAACACTGTCAGAATATCAGAACTAGAACACTGTCAGAATATCAGAACTAAAACACTGTCATAACATCCGAACTAGAACACTGTCATAACATCCGAACTAGAACACTGTCAGAACATCCGAACTAGAACACTGTCATAACATCCGAACTAGAACACTGTCATAACATCCGAACTAGAACACTGTCATAACATCAGAACTAGAACACTGTCAAAACATCCGAACTAGAACACTGTCATAACATCAGAACTAAAACACTGTCAGAATATCAGAACTAGAACACTGTCATAACATCCGAACTAGAACACTGTCATAACATCCGAACTAAAACACCGTCATAACATCAGAACTAGAACACTGTCATAACATCCGAACTAAAACACCGTCATAACATCAGAACTAGAACACTGTCATAACATCCGAACTAGAACACTGTCATAACATCAGAACTAGAACACTGTCAGAATATCAGAACTAGAACACTGTCAGAATATCCGAACTAGAACACTGTCATAACATCCGAACTAGAACACTGTCATAACATCCGAACTAGAACACTGTCATAACATCCGAACTAGAACACTGTCACAA
>JACXGJ010016469.1:0-12283 GCA_016801105.1 Esox niger
ACACACACACACACACACACACACACACACACACACACACACACACACACACACACATACAACCAGCCTAGCGAACCAGATGGACAGGAACTGTGCGGCCTAATTGTAGAACTTGGCCCAAGTCCCAGACCAATCCTGAAGAGAAAACATTTCAGGAGAGGAGAATGTTCTCATTCCAAGCCAACATGACAAGAGCAGAATGTTTTCTCATTCCAAGCCAACATGACATTTGTACTGACTGGTTATTAACTGACTGCTTATTTTTCTGGAAAGGAAACGTTGTGATGCAGAGGTGTTGCCTGTTTCTCAGGTTCCCATCCTACAGATGCATTTGTCTGGCAGTATTGGAGCATGTTTGGAAGTGCATAATGGGAGACATGTTTTGTTCAAGAAACAATTCTTGATTCTGTCTCCATGGGACGTTTGAGGGCCTGTGTTTCTGTCTAGCTGGCAGGCAGATGTTTCCACTGAAGGATAGACTGTGCATACAAACAAACACAGCTAGGGTATACCCCTTCTGGACGTTTTCATATCTCCAGCATGTCATTAATGTCAGTTCCACCGGCCTGTCGTTGGGACAGTCATTCACTGGCCGCTTCAGTAAACCCCACCAAGATAAGGACCTCTAGAAGTCCAGGGAGATAAGTTACATTGGTGTACTTAAAGACAAATCTACAGTTGGATCCTGTTGCTAAAATAAAGTCAGCAGTGCTTTCTTGAGTTCATACTGTATGCACAACTACTTATAAGAATATTATACATACTATTCATACACTGAAAAAATCCTCATTTGTAGTTGGGGGGTAGTGTAGACATTAGCTTGCCCCAGGTTAAACATTTCTCCTAAATTAGCCTAAGCCCATAGAGTTACAAGGACATCGTTTTCATGCTAGGTTTAGAATCTCAATTTGAACTGACAGAGACTCAAACTGATTCCTCTTTCAGGATCAACAATGTGTCCTGACATCACATTAAAACATGACACAGTGTTTAAAATCAGGACATTGGAGAGTCTTGATTTTTCATGAAAGCCTTTGTATTCTCATGGGTAGAGGCTTATATAGGCTAGGCATAAAAGTTAGGTAAAGGTTGGGTAAGGATTAGGGGAGCAGTTAAATGTTGTCTTAAAGATGCCACTTCCACCACAACATTTTAGAAAAGTTCTAATAACATTTAAAAAGGCATTTGGGAAATTAAAGAAAATAGTGCACTTCATAAATGATTTGTTATTAGAGGCGTATTCCATTTCTGGAAATTGTATTGCCTGGATGATTTTGTGTTTTATGTTTGGTCCTAGATGCCGACTTGATGGTGAGCATTGCCACCCCCCTTCACCTGCTAAATGATAAATGATAACGGGGAAATCAGTTAAACGGTATTGCCCCTAAGAAAAAAAAGGATACCAGTTGGAAAGAAATTGGGATAAATCTTGAGAGAAAATTTGAATGTAGGCATCGCTTTTGAAAAATCGTGGAATATGTGGTTCATTTGGTCTTGTGATGCTGAGTTGGCTACGTTTCTAAATGACAGGTAAACAAGTAAATAAGGACTGTATCTAACTAATAGTAATATATAGCCAGCTAGTAGTACATGACTTTAACAGTCATTTTGATGAACAATAATTGGCCAGGCTCTAATGATTTTGAAGAGGGCAAATTACTTTGTCATTAAAATTATACTCTAGAGGCTTGGAATGAGGATTACTTGCTAAAATAGGCAACAATGTTGCCATGATCATTTCATACAAAAGAAAAGCTAGCAGTGTCCGTAGAACTTGGCATCAGCCAATTGTCACGCTGGACAGAGGCAGCCAATTCTCAAAATGCTGCCTAAAATTCAAATGACATCCTAGGCGGGTGCCTAATCTTGCCTAATGTGAGCGCCGACCCAGCGAATGTGGTAAACTGACCTCAGTCATAGCTAATGTTACTGCATCTGGTGACATTCATATTATAACAGTGGTTTAGCTATAAAAAAAAAAATTTTTTAGACATGGTGTCATGTTTTCAAACCTCAGTAGCTAATGCTTTGAGCTAGTGGAAATGCATTGAATAGTTTCTCAGTTGGGCATCTGTTTCTACAATTCCACTTCTAGCAGACAGACGGCTAAACTTACCAATAGCTCCTTTAAACATGTAGTGTGTGTTAGGGTTGGGATTTTCAGGTACCTTCAACCGGCAAAACATCAGCTAGCCCAACTCTAGGTAAAACGTATTTGCCTGAAAAAACGTTTGCTAGCGCTCTGAACTGTCCCTGGCAGCCATCGTAAAAATAGGGGCACCAGTCTCCTCTGTTGACCTGATCCTCACCTGCACTGTAATCACATAATTATCAGAGGAAACGAAATGCCAACATGTGTGCATCGTTTAGACAACGTCAGATCAGATACAATGTTTGTTAACACTAGTGATATTGCATGGTTTGACAGCCAGGAGTGACACATGATCCTGTTTCATTATTACTCCTTTGACACTCTAACAAAAAGAACACAGTGTCGGTTGAAGTCTTTTACCTAACAACACAACCCCGCCAGGCTACTGGCAGGGGAACAATTTAGGACTGTGACCAGATATGTTTCATACAACTGACTTCCCTTTATAAAAGCTGCACACAAACCTGATAAACTGAGACGTTTCCATTCTCACCATTTATCCTCCAAATAGTCACACATACAAGATTTTCCACACCAAGGTTCCCACACCCAGGTTCCCACAGAACGGCCGCGTCTCCATTATCAGTTCAATACTTCACATTCCTCCGTTCTTTGAGTCTGTACCAGAGACTGACCTGTCCTCTCTTGGGCTGCGAAAGGGAGATGTTGTGTTTGTGTTTCATGGAGCCTCCCTCCTGTCGGCTGAGCCTGTTAGGGCCATTTCAGGTCTAGGAGAGGAGACGGGAGATTATTACTGGCGCAGACTGTGCCCCGTTGGAGTCTACAGAGGAATGCAGGACCAGTCGGTCTGTCACTCCTCAGACAAGATTAGCTTGGTTTTTAACGGCAACAATTACTTTGTGAGATTGTGTGCCCTCCCCCTCTCTTACCTCTCCCCACCACCACTACTCCCCCCATACAAACTTCCACTGAGCGATAGCGGAAAGTATCTAATGTCAGAGCACTCCCCCTGTTAGAAAACACAACCGTTTTTGCAGTTAGGTTTTTACAGGATATTTTCTGTTCAGGCACTTACGATTAATAGAATACGGAAAGTTGGCGTTTTTATATGGCTGAAAATCCGGGAGGAAGGAAGGAAGGGGTCATATGTAGCACTCACTTTGGCGTCTTGTGTATGACATACATTTACTTACTATAACTTGAATTCTGATAGCAACAGAAAGCTGGAAATGTAATCAAGGCCTGGAAAAAATATTGTACACTGTCATATAATGCTTACAAGTACTCCTCTCCCTGGAGTCTCCTCTAGCCAGCATTCTGTTCTAAAGCAGATCCACAGACCAAAGATTTCCCTCAGAACATAGTGGTCACACAATGGCAGATAATACTACAGGATTGTGTGACATTTATAAAACAATGTAGCCACCAAATCAACAACTCATTGCTCTGAGGGTAAAAGCACAAAAGCAGAGCTAAAAGAGCTCTATCTTTCTGAGAGTAATTGGAAATGAGACTTACCTTGCAAAGAAGAGGGGGGAAACTCCCTACATCGGTCAGAGAGAATATAACACAGATAGATGTTTAAAGTCAGTGCTGTACAGCTTCGGGCTGGGGTAGGTAAAGTGCAAGTTCTGTGTGTAGATCAGTATGTCTGTTTCAAGCCATGGGACACCTGAAGTGCACCTATATAAAAACACCCCGTCCCTCCGCCAATCAAATCTGCTCGTTCCTCTCAAATGTCAACTCAGGGGTTTCACTCAGCAATTAGCGGACAGAACAGAGGCTTCTGAAGTCTCCGAAATCTGAGGATAGGGAACTCTGAGGACGTTGCCCAAGGCCAGACAGCTATAGAGTGGTGGTCCCATGTTGTTGTGGTGATAATGGCTTTCCCTGTGTGTCTGTGTCCGACCCTGGAAATCTCATTTCCACCTCCAATTTCTCTCTGGCTGTGACAGGAGCTTCCAGAGGAGTGGGATAATGCCTGCCACGGCAACGAGTCCAAGAACAGAGAGAAGGAAGGTGGAAGAGAAAGAGTGAAGATGGAAGAATGGAGAACAGAGAAAGAGAGTGGACATCAAGAAGTCTGCTTTGTGTCAAGACAATAGTTTGCTTGTTCAACACTCCATCATGATTTAATATAATTGAGAACTTTCCAGTCATTCATTACTTTCTCATTATGAAGCAATCTAGTCCTAATATAAGACCATTTGGTCCAGTGTTTGAGGACCAAATGGGGTTAATCCAGAAAAAGACTGCTGAAGACATAATCCAGAGACAATATTTAGGATTTTGCAAGAGCAACAATAAATCTTTGTATCAGACATCCTACTTATAAGTGCATTGATTTTACAAATAAACACTTTCGAAAACTTCAATGGGACAATAATGACGTCGCATGGATTCTATTGCTAATGTCTAATGATCAATAGAGGAGACATCATTCAGTAAACACCAGCTGTCTTCTGTTTGCTTTAAGAAGCTTGGCGGTCTGTTTACAACACCACTTTACCTACTGAAACCAGAACATCTGTGCACCAGACAAAGAAAGGAAGAACAACTGACAAACCATAATAAGGATGTGACTGAAAGTGTAATTATATTAGCAATCAAAAGGCATTGTTAGATCCAACACAACAACAAGAGCTAAAGCTGGAACAATATAGCAGTGCTTTGCTATTACTGCAGTTACAGTTAAACAACGTTTTATGGCAATATGCAAAAGCAATTAATTGGGGCACTGCTTGTCCAGTTAACATTTCAGGATGCAAAAAACCTTGTTCGTAATAGGTTAAACAATTTTTTCTGATGAGTACGAAAAGGAGATTTGTAACTCTTTAACAATAACTGTATTGTTGTTGTATAATACAGTTTACTAGACATAAAGTCAAGTGTTTAACCAGTTACTAGCACATTGAATCTGGGCCTATTCATCTCTATGGTTCCACAGCACTGATAGGCTCTAAGACAGAATAGGGTTTTCACAAGTTGTGTTCTCCAAGCAGGGCCATGGCCAGGACTCCTGGCCCCCTGACTTATAGACAACATAGATATGATTACGATCAGTGTCCCCCCCCCCCAAGCCATGAGCCCTGTGAATCCTACCCACCTTGCTACGTATTAGCTATGTCCCTGCTTCCAAGTCTAAAACCCAGATCACTACAGATAAATAGAAGAGTTCACGCAATTCTGGATCAGGCCACATCTGTTTTAACTCTATATAGACTATAGCGTACACATTTTCTACACGAGGCAATATCTCCCGTGAGTGTATGTGGGTATAAATGAAACATAATGTGAAACATAATATCTGTTTAAAACATGTAACTATCACCTTCCATCTACCCAAGACAGTATTGAACAGTAATTAGTGGTAGAGGGTGATAAGTGTTGTATCTAAAGGAAGTGGCTTTCACTATGAAAATAACAGTCCAGAAACAAACATGGTGGTTGAGTTTCCTTTTTTTTTTTTTATTGTTGAGAGGCATACGTTACAGTGCAAACAATTCTTTGGCAAACTTACAATACAATTGTCAGATAGGTATTCACTTTGACCACTCACTTTGGGACAGTGTGGGTAAAGCATGTTCAGTCTTGCAGAGCAGTGCATTCTGTTGACAGTGGAAGTTTGGGAAACAAAGGAAAGACCACTTTGAAGATGGCTAGAATAAAAGATTCTCAGTACAACTTGGCAGAGTATGGCATGACAACCAGTGATGGAGTAGGAAGTGAGGTCACAGTGCAATGGAATTCAAACCTTGTGCATGCGTACACATACACACACTGCACTTACACGGCGCACACACACACACACACACACACACACACACACACACACACACACACACACACACATACAAAAGTTAAAACTAAGGTACTGCAGGGGAAAAGAGGGGGAGGTTAAACTGAAGGAGATGAAGCTGTATAGGTGCTTAGCATACAGTGCATATAAGGCATGTATTAAAGTGGTAGGACACCAATTTGCCAACACTGTGGTGCAGCTCAACCACCATTCCACCATTCCAAGCCCCAAACACCTACCAATACTGGATGTGATGAATGATACATTCTCAGCAACACACACACACACACACAAACTGTAATTATATTAGCAATCAAAGGCATTGTTAGATCCAACAAACACACACACACACACACACACACACAAAACGAATACAATGCAAAAGATAACAGAGTGTCTGTTTAAGCAAGTGTGTACAGTGTAAATGTGGTGTTTGGCCCTGTGTGTGTGTGAGCGTGTGTCTGTCTGTCCATTAAAGGGACCTACTCCTGCTTTCTACTAGCAATAAGGGAGACTCCAGAAAAAAAGGAAGAGACAGATATTTGATTGACACCATCTCCCGTTCCCCTCTTCCCAACCATCTGGCTTTCATTATATAGGAATTGGGATCAGAGAGGAATGAGCCCGCTTCACACACCCACCCAAATGACGTTACCTCGCCTCCATCTCCATCGCCTGCCACGAACCTCAGAGAGGAGAGCCAGGGGAGCTTTCTCACCCGCATTAACACTAAAGAGACACTCAAAGGAGCTGTCCAGAAACAAATCTGACTATCGGCCTGCCGTGCAAACTCCCCAGAACACGGATGGGAACAGCTCCATAAGACCTGAGTGCCTGTGAATGGGAAAGGAAGTCATGTGGGTGAGTGAGTCCTTCTATGAAGACAGCTGCAGAGCTATGAGTTCAGTTCTGAGGGCACCAGTTGGTGGGTGGTTATGGCTGCAGTCCTTCAGTGTCTCCAGTGTGTGTGAGTCTGGGATAACGCAGGGTTAATGAGAGGTAGCGGGACACTAGGGGTAAGACTGACAATACTGCTGTGATTGGTTAGCAGTTGGCGCTGAGGGAGTGGCCAAACACTAAAAACATCGGGGTGGGTGGGGGAGAAAACAACTACATCTCTACAGTGGTAACAAATGGCATTACACTGCTGTTACAAGAGGGAGTGTGAGAAAAGCCTTACATCTTAATAGATTAAAACGCATATGCCTTCCAATGTGGAGTGGTTGGGCCAAATGGGAACACCCGCTGCCCC
Organism: Esox niger; assembly: GCA_016801105.1. NCBI lineage: Eukaryota > Metazoa > Chordata > Actinopteri > Esociformes > Esocidae > Esox > Esox niger. The sequence goes on from JACXGJ010016469.1 coordinate 7,165, forward strand.
TCTCACCCCAGCCACAAGGACAAACTCTGAACAACACCTCTCACGTTGGTCAAAGTGTGGAAACGGCCTTGGGCAGAGGAGAGAAAATATCAAGACTAGATGTTTTTTAGTTTACCAACGGTTGCCATTGGAGCAAAATGTGTTAACAGGTTAATAATCAGTAGAACCATTGTATTACAATAGGTTTTTGTAGGGCTTCACATTATCTTCATATGTAAGCAGGTGATACAAAAAGGAGAAATACATATTCATGATATGATATAAAGCACCATAAACATTTAGTAAAAGCGGAAGTAATTTTGTACATAAAACGTCTTTCGAGTGAATTAAAAAAGATTCTCTCAAATGTGATTTTTAAGATTAAAAAGGCACATAATGAGTATATATGTTGCTTTGCATATTGTAAAAAAAGGGAACAATACTTTGAAGGCTTGCATTTAGTGAATAATTCGTTTAGACAATGGGGAAAAATAGCACCAGTTTTTAGGCCTCTCTAACCTGAGAAAGCTTTTTGAGAGATCCATGGTTGATCTTCATCCCTTTGCTGCCCGGATGCAGTGCGATTCCCCCCTCTTCTCAACACACATTTGCCTCAGCCATTTTGTGTCCTTCCATTGCAGTACTGGGGTAACCGATCAAAGACCTCTATTAAAGGCCCTGTTTGTAAGGCTCCGAATGAGGGAAGGGGGGGGGTTATCCCTCTGTCCATCCATCCATTCATTAATCCATCCATCCATCCATTCATTAATCCATCCATCCATCCATTCATTAATCCATCCATCCATTCTTCCAGAATGAAGCAGACCTATTTGAAACCAAGCCTCAAGGCCACGGGGACATGACAATGAAAATGGGATGACAAAAAAAGATGTTTGTAAAAAAAAAAAAGGAATAATACAAAAATGAGGCAATTAGGTGCAGGTGGCTGTGAGACAAGCACACCGTCAGGGTCTCTCCCTTGGTGTGTGTTTGTCAGACACTAGGGAATGGGGTCCCTGAGGGTTATACATGCTGATGACTACGCGGAACCTGGCTCCCTGTCTGGGTCTGGTCGCTGCTGGCCGCTCCGTCTCACTGGTGGAGACACACAGGGCAGCACACTCCTTTTAGCTTAACAGGTCTCTGGCACTCCACCGGCGTACACGACTCGACAAAGCACGTCACCTGGGCCTCCTGGAAGGAAAGAAGGAGGGAGGGAGAGGCAGATCATCAGATTTGGCATGAGAGACTTTCCCCCTCTGCCAACATTTGGAACCGAGAACTACAGGCGTTTTGGAGACGGTTGAGTGAAAAGAGTCTGTCAAGCAGAAAAGTGACACACTGTTCCCGGTGCTGTGGTGCCAGCAGCCTGCCACGACCAGAAAGGGGTAACGCTGGCCGAGGCGCCGGACAACAACAGAACGGGACAGGTGGGCCTAGGACAGGTGTACCCTGGCACGGACAGGGGAGTCCTGCTGGCACGCCAACGGTACCGGCGATGGGATCAGCTAGCCCACATCCTGGCAGAGTGAAAAGGTGTGGAGAGGGCCGTCATGGAAAACAGGCCTGATAAGCTGGGCGCGGGTTTATTGTACACTTTTAACAGAGAGCCCGTTGAGTGGATGGTGAATAGACTGTGGTTGTGCAAGTTTGCACGTGGCCTGTACTGTTCTGTATGGGTGTGTGTGTGTGTGTGTGTGTGTGTGTGTGTCTGTGTCGGGGGGGTAACATACTCTGCACTCGCACGTAGAACACGGATCCTTCTTCCACTTCTCCCCGTCTGAGCGTTCACGACCCTCCATGTCAGTGCAGTCTGTCTTACTCAGACGAGCTTCAAGTCTTTTAATCTGCATAGACAGAGACAGGAGTGGTTTGGGAGATTAAGCAAAGCGGTTCAAGAGAAAAGGCCAGTTTAGCCTATTGTAAAGAGCCCTGTGAGTAGACGGTGGTGCCTCCTTTCTCTGCCAACCAGGCCCAGAGGACACGCCCACACAATGGCTTTCTTTGCTGGGTCACGCTAAGAACATAGACCCACCCAACTATAATGAATACCTCCCTTCAAGGGACAGCTCTCCCTTGTCATTCAAACACCTAGGCAACCAGCTCACAGGGGAGCCATAAACCGGAATGCAGGGGCCAGTCCGTTGGGGCCAGTTATTCCACCCCTGTGTGTCGCTGTACATGCTACATGACACTCAGGCCACAAAACTCAGGCCACATTCAACACAGGCTAATAATATGACAGCAGTCTTTACAATACTGCAAAATCTACCTGTAAGATTGCTTGAAGAAGTCTGGTGTGGTATAATGCTCTCACCTGCTTTCGTAAACTTTTGATAGTCTTCTGCATATCCACGACAAAGTCTTGGAAGTCATTCAGCGAGGACTCAGTGTTTTGTTGCGATGCGAGTGTGACATTGACAATATTTTCAGGAGTGCCTTTCGATGGACTGGAATACAAGAAAACATCACAAGCTGAAATTAGAATGTCTTACAAAAATGTTAATCACATTCAAGAAATTGAATATGGTGAGAGACTGACAAGACACATTAGCAAACCAGTTAGTGTCGGATCATCGTACAGTTGGTTGTTACCTGGTGTTCTCGTTTATATTGTTGGCAGGCTTCTCCTCTGCTGAGCTCTGGTCCACTGACCTTCGCCCTCTGAAGTGGTAGGAGAGGGCGTTGAACTGACCCTTCGTCCTGCAGTCTGAGTGGTACAAAAAATACCGTAAGACCTTAAGGTATAGAATCCATGTAAAGCCATGAACAGAGTAATTGACCAGAGACGCAAGAAAATAAAGAGATCTGTTGCACAACAGGATGTAGAACAACAAGCGAGCCATGGACAGCTAAGGACTAGTTTACATCATGCGAGAGAGAGAGATTAAAGTGCTAGACAATCTTATGTTGGTTTGGAAAATGGAGTGGTGTGCGTGGGCTCTGCACAGAAACTCGATAAAAGAGTGAAAACAATTCTTTCTATCGATATCTCTGGGTTCACACAACAAAATAATGAGTCGCCAGCATTCTTCAATACATCTTTGAACATTTTTCATAATGTAAACAGACTCTAAGTTCCTTTGCTGACACTTTTCTCCGTGGTATTTGGTCTCAGTATGGTGGTAGCAGAGGAACTAAGCACACAGCGCTTCATGCACTTTCCTCACCGTGTCAAACAGCTGATCTTCAAGTATAGCTGCTAAAACGCCACTCTCACATGCCCCACCCAACTACCCTCCCTCTAGCACACAGACAAAAACTCAACTGTCAGCATAAACATAGCGAAAACACATGCACATATCAGACAAGTATCTCAAACTCCATCTAAACTGGGCTTTCCTGATGAGATGTGTCTGTAAACACACTTAAACAGATCTAATGTGATTCTGTCTACTGTTTGGCTTGACCCACACAGGCACGCAGAGAGTGAGTGAAACCAGGGCCAACATTTCGAAAAGCATCTAAAGGCTACGTTCATCATCACAACCTCGAAGTTATGTTTAACTTAAAAGACATGAAATCCTTGTCAGGAGCAGCCAGCACGAAGCATGATTTGAACCTTTTTCGCCACTTGTTTACCGCACATTTGCAGACCAACTGGCATGGCGGGGAGGGGGGTTATTCAACAACAGAAGCTGTTTGTCTTTCAGGGACTTGTAAATGGAAGTGGTAATGAATGCATCATCACTTTAGGCTGCTATTATTTTTCCTCTTAGCCCTCTCAGATAGACACGCAGGCGAGTCAAATTAGTGGGATTTTGGTTTGTGTATGAAAGGGGTATTGTACTCCTGCACATTCTACAGTGTTCCACAAGAATAAGCAACCTAACGCTGGTTCCATGTAAGCCTTGGTTCCCAACAGTCGGGGTGGCTTTATTCATTTGTATCCCAGGGAAACATGGAAGCAGTTAATCTACTCAAATATAGACAAAGACTAAGTTGACGGAATAGTATTGAGCCATAACCCCAAATAAAAAACCTGCATAGCAATCACAGTATCATTATAACCAAGCTCACGATTTCCCAATGAACACCACTGTACTTTTGACTAGAGCCATATATAGACAAGACACGGTGTCCACAACAATAGGTAGCGCACTGTTTAGGGGTTAAGAAGTCATTTAAATACATACGTTAGACAAAATGTTAAAGTAGTTAGCGTATTAGCATTGTCAGAATCCATGACCAAGCCAAGCCAATATTAGCAAAGCTGCACAGCAAGACGAAACATCCTTAAAAACACTGAGCTAACTTCAGTATATTTGTGATTTTGCAGGATTTCTTTTTTTTACCAGAGCTGTGAGCATTAAAATATTTTAACTCTATAGCAAGAATAACTACATTCTAGTTGGTAAGAAAACATGTATAGGCTATTTGTGAGTGTAGACACTACAAAACTTTGTAAAGGCTTTTTCTGGAATTTCTGTCGTACAGCACGGCATATACAGTATATACCCTAACCCTATTCTGTAGGTTAGTCTGTTCGTAGTAAAGTATTCTATGCTGACATGCTAACTCCTGGCTGTGACAAGAAGTAAACAATACCTTTTCGTTTTAAACAGAGCCAATAAAAATGTGACCTACCCTCGCAGCAGTCTTGCCACATGCGCAGGTCTATGTTGGGGATGTCATCACAGCTGCCATATCCGTGGGGCAGCTCGGCCACATTGAACACGTCCTGCTGGATCCGGGTGATGTTGTCGCCGTTGTCACAAAGCACCCTGGTCAGAGACGCCTGCTTCAGCTGTGTCAGCTGGGCCGGAGTGAACACACCTGGATTCTCATACCAGAACCTGGTAGCATAACCCAGGAAGGGAGGGTAAGAGAGGCAGGCAATGAGGGGTACCACTCAACTGTATGTAAAAAACACCACACAGACAAAACCAACTATTCATCTCATCCTCTCCTCTTCTCTCGTTCTAGCCTTGCCTCCATATTCTGTGTTTGTGTTGAGCAGAATGGACCTGAATAGAACTGATGGAGATGTACTGTGTTTGTGTTGAGCAGAATGGACCTGAATAGAACTGATGGAGATGTACTGTGTTTGTGTTGAGCAGAATGGACCTGAATAGAACTGATGGAGATGTACTGTGTTTGTGTTGAGCAGAATGGACCTGAATAGAACTGATGGAGATGT
>JACXGJ010016470.1:0-12279 GCA_016801105.1 Esox niger
TTTCCCATGTAATGGAATGGGGGTGCAAAATAGTGTCATTTTTTTTGGTGATTTTTTTGCTTTTTTTTTTAGCCAAAGGGGTTGTGATACCCATATACACTCACTATAGATGTTTTCTTTTACAGAAATTATTCTAGGACCCCAAATGTGCATGTAGTGAAATCCGGCCTAAAATAGCCTGGATCAATGAGGGTTAAATGCCAAGACCTACCAGAGCATTGTTTCTGACCATGTCCATCCCTTTATGGCCACAATCTACCCATCCTCTGATGGCTACTTCCAGCAGGATAATGCACCATGTCACAAAGCTCGAATCATTTCAGATTGGTTTCTAGAACATGACAATGAGTTCACTGTACTAAAATGGCCCCCACAGTCACCAGATCTCAACCCAATAGAGCATCTTTGAGATATGGTGGAACAGGAGCTTCGTGCCCTGGATGTGCATCCCACAAATCTCCATCAACTGTAAGATGCTATGCTATCAATATGGGCCAACATTTCTAAAGAATGCTTTCAGCACCTTGTAGAATCAATGCCACGTAGAATTAATGCAGTTCTGAAGGTGAAAGGGGGTCAAACACAGTATTAGTATGGTGTTACTAATAATCATTTAGGTGAGTGTAAATAACAGAAGGTAAAAATATAGGCACCCCAATAATTCAGTTCCTCTACCTAGAAATAAACCATTATAAAATGAATTAGAAAGAAAATACATTCCTCCGGTTACACCGCAATACACCTAACGGCCACTAGAAGCATGAGATCAGTATTGCGGTTGGGACTTGTTATTATTTGTAATATCTTAAAAATTGTCAACTTTTTCCCATAAAACCAATATGATCCCCATAATATGTTGACAGAAGATTTTTTTTACATACGTTTTTTATATTCAAACGATGCTGTAGGAAACCATTATTCATAAATTGTGATGTACTTACTTCATTTGTTGATGCTTCACGACTCTGAGCTGTTGGAGCAGTCTGGCCATTGCGCATACGCATTGCATCAGATACTGTTTCCATATAAATTATCATATTCTCAATACTATTGCCCGTTCAAATCTACTCTAAAACATTGATCTATGTCCTTTTTCGGAATGAAAGCGATGCAGGAATGAACGCGAAGCAAGTCTCTGTTGATACTCCATTGTCTGGAGCTTGGGTAACGAGTGGCCACTTGAAATGGGTCTCGTGTCATAGCCCCTGTGATTTCCACGGAAAGCTAATCTGAATTGCTATTGGATGCCAGGCATCAGATGACCTAGCACAAACGTCGTTTGCGATTGGTCAACAAAGATTAGACTTCTAAACAGCAGATGCACTAAGCTACATTACATGAAGTGCGTAATGGCCACCATTTTAGGTGCAACTTTGTGGTTGTCTAACGTAGGCTGTGATGCACGTAGGAACACATACCTTACATCAATCGCTTCATTGGAATTAGCCACTAAATGTTAAGCAAACTGAAATTGAATATCTATAATATATTATCAATAATTACAAATACACAGTATACGTTCTTCCGCAGATACGCGGATGGTGGACGCTTTGGGTTAAGGCTTACGTTAACGTAACAACTGTATTTTGTAACCAGCAAATGTGTTTGTCTGTTCTGACCCTTAACGAATGCACAGAATCATATCTCGAAAATCCCATAGAAACAGTCGCAATATAAGCTTATAATTTGGTTTATTTCAGGCTTACTATAATGCTGATACTGAAGGTTTTAGCAAGCGAAGTTTGTCTATACGCAATAATTCATAATGCATACTTTGTTTGTGAGGAGATACGAACGCGGGACCTATAGTTCACAAGTCCGCTTCTCTAACCACTATGCTATTTAACAAGGGGTAGTCAGTCAGTCAGTCAGTCAGTAAGAGACATACACTCTTCTTGGCAGGCTCCACTTACGTGGTCCTGCAAAAACTACTCAAAGTTCAATTAATTTGTTATGGCCTTGTAGCCTTCTAGCTCAGCCAGTGTACTTTGGCATTTTTTACAGTCTAATGTCCAGCCTAGTGCTGGTAGTCATGAAAATCAGTTTTGCTACAGTACAGTATGTTAAAGCATAGTTTGGTATAGCAGATCCGAGCTAGTTTTATAGCTGCAGTATACAGTGGATATAAAAAGTCTATATATCCCTTTTAAAATGCCAGGTTTTGTGATAAAGATAAATCATGTCAGGACTTTTTCCACTTTTAATGTGAATTATTCAATTGAAAAACAATCTGAAAATAAATACCTTACAATAACCTGGTTGCAAAAGTGTGCACACCCTCTTATAACTTGGGATGTGGCTGTGTTGAGAATTAACCAATGCAAACTCATGCTAAATAGAAGTCATTACACACCTGCCATTATTTAAAGTGACTCGGATTAATAACAAATAATGTTCAGATGTTCTAGTAGGATTTTCCTAACATTTCCTTAGTTGCATCTCAGAGCAAAAGCCATGGTCTGCAGAGAGCATCTCATTGTTGAAAGATATCAGACAAAAGAGTACAAAAGATGTTCCATGGACCATCTAAAGCATTAGATGTACCATGTAACACACTGAAGACCGTCAAATTGATGAAAAGACAAAAAGAAAACTGGTAAGGGACACTTCCAAGAGGCCTACAGCAACATTAAAGGTGCGGCAGGAATTTCAGGTAAGTACTGGCTGTGTGCTACATGTGACAACAATCTCCCATATTCTTTACATGAATGGGCTATGGGTTATGGAGGCAAGACAGAAGCCTTTTCTTACAAAGAAAAACATCCAAGCCTGGCTAAGGTTTGTAAAAACAAACATCAAGTCTCCCAAAAGCACATGGGAAAATGTATTATGGTCTGATGAAACCAAGGTAGAACTTTTTTGCCATAATTCCAGAAGGCATGTTTGGTGCACAGTGCTGTAATAAAATCAACAGGTGCTTCAACAAAGTATCAGTTTGAGGGTGTGCACACTTATGCAACCAGGTTATTGGGAGTTTTAATTTTATTTCTCCCCATCAAAAAAAATCTGGGGGTGTGTAGACTTTTTATATCCACTGTATACATGCAGGGTTTGAGATAGCACCCATCCACGCACAAAATGTGGGTAGAATTCAGCTGGGGTGTGTTACACAGTCACTTTTATTAGCCACTTTGGGCAATGATTTTCTACATACTTATATTTCATAAGCGCTTCCATAAAAACCAACAATATTATTCTTCATACAATTACTCTAAAAGCCATGGCCATACTATTGTTAATAACTGATTAGGCATGTGCCAGTACAAGTCTTGTAACAGGCACATTGGCTCATCCGTCCCTCCTTGGGATCCCAGCCAACACGTATATGGGGGTCCCATGTGGGTTATGCTTGGGCTACACAGATACCAAGTGGGCATGGGCCTAAAATGGGCATATTATCTGGGAACCACTTGGGTCAACTAAGCAGGTCTCACATATGCAAACCCAGGTGGGCTCTCTATTTTGGTCCTAGTTGTGATAATAATAGCAAATGAGAGCATGGCCTCAGAAAGGGCAACAAAAATGGAATCCATTTGTGTTTATTAAATGGGTTAGACATGGGCAAACACAATAATTCCCTTATTGGCTGCCTACATGGGCCTGAGGTAATTGGTAATCAGTATAAGGGTTCAGAATGGGAGAAATACATATGGGGCCCACTTGGGTCAACTAAGTAGGCCCCGCATGGGTGAACACTTGCCAAATATGAGTGGAATATAAGGTTGGTCACAAATGGTTTAAAGGATATATGGGATCCATGTGGGTCAACTGTATGGGTTAAAGTGTAGGCAAACAAAGGTCAAACCCACGTGTAAGTGGCAAATGACCTGCATAGCACAGATGTCTTTCAGAGTCTGAAATTGGGCCATTGCCATTCAATATCCCAAATGTGAACTTTTAGTGGTCTGACAATATGAGCTAATTATATTATCACCTCCATGCTGCTCAACATATATCGTCAACAATTGATTATGGACAGTATGGTATACAGTGGAACACAAAAAGGGAAACTTTTACTTTAGATGTAACAATCTTTTTAAAAAATACTTTGAGAAGATCAAAACTTTTCTCCCTGTCGGTTTTCTGTTAATTTTTTCATTACATTTATTGTAATTATTATAATTTTTTGTTAGGATTTTTCCCCTCACCTATAACTAAGTAATATTATAATGTCCTTTGTGTAGCAACCGTGATGTCATGGAGCAAACAGACCTGGCGCAGGCACGAGTGGCAGTCGGTGATGTCTTTTATTGAAACACACAAAGAACAGAAAACACCGAGCAGACTGAATCAAAGCAAATAAAACGAAATTAAACTCATCACTAACATCGGCACATATCGCAACATGGAAAAATGACTGACAACTGAGGGGAGCTAAGGAGAAACATTTAAACACATATAAATGGCTTAATTGGGACCTGGTGTGAGTCATGATTGAAGACAAGACCAAGGAAAGGGAACGGGACGGGAGAGGGCGCCGCGGGATCAGGCGGCGGAGCAGACGGGACGGGAGAGGGCGACGCGGGATCAGGCGGCGGAGCGGCCGGGATGGGAGAGGGCGCCGCGGGATCAGGCGGCGGAGCGGCCGGGACGGGAGAGGGTGCCGCGGAATCAGGCGGCGGAGCGGCCGGGACAGGAGAGGGCGCCGCGGAATCAGGCGGCGGAGCGGCCGGGACGGGAGAGGGCGCCGCGGGATCAGGCGGCGGAGCGGCCGGGACGGGAGAGGGTGCCGTGGGATCAGGTGGCAGAGGCGGGAGAGGGTGCCGCGGAATCAGATGGCAGAGACGGGAGAGGGTGCCGCGGAATCAGGCCGCGGAATCAGGCCGGGACGGGAGAGTCCTCGGCGAGCGGCGGACAGTCCTCGGCGGGTGGCGGCGGGTGCTGGGCAGCCTGAGGGGCTGGCGGCGGTGGCCCATGGGCAGCAGGAGAGTCCTCCGCTCGCCCTCCTAGCAACCCCCCCAAAAATGTCTTTGTCTGCCCCTCCGGGGTTGATGTTGAGCCGTCCAGGAAAACAGCGGGAGATGGCACTGGTAGGGGTATTCCTCCTCATCCGCGTCACTGTCAGGCCAGAAGTGCAGTGGGTGACGGTAGAGGTATTCCTCCTCGGTGTCACTGTCTGGCCAACCGAGGAGTTCCCTTACCGTCCAACTTTGCCTGGCTCTTACGTGGTCCTTTTGTAGGTCATTCATTCTGTAGCGTCAGTCTTTTATTGAAACACAAAGAACAGAAAACACTGAGCACTTGATGATAAAACTGAATCAAAGCAAATGAAAGGAAACTCACCACTAACATCGGCACACATTGCAACATGGAACAATGACTGACAACTGAGGGGAGCTGAGGAGAAACATTTAAACGCATACAAATGGCTTAATTGGGACCTGGTGTGAGTAATGATTGAAGACAAGACCAATGAAGGGGACCGGGATGAATTCATGACTGTTGGGAAGAACGGAAGAGCGGGAAATGGCGGAGCTGTCCGTCACCTCACCGACACACTTTGGACCGCTTTTTCTTTTCTTTTTAAATGTTATTTATATAGTGCTAGAAAAAATTAAGAGACTGCTGACCGAGAAGACCGTCAACTCATTCGAATGTCACTCAAGTGACATCAAGTGACCTACAAAAGACTGGCAAACAGCAGCTGAGGTGAAGTGCATGGCAAGGACGGTTCAAAACTTTGAGGGGCAGGGCTGAAGTTGTGCAAAGCTAGAAAGAAGCCCTTCACCAATAAGAAGCAAAGAAGAGCCAGGCTAAAGTTTGCAAAAGACCATAAGGATTGGATAGTAGAGGAACAGAGTAAGGTCATCTTCTCTGAGTAAAATTTTCAACTGGCCTACAAGCCAGTGTCTCGCACCCACTGTGAAATTTTGGTGGAGGATCGGTGATGATCTGAGGATGCTTCAGCAAGGTTGGAATCGGGCATATTTGTCTTTGTAAAGGATGCATGAATCAAGCCAAGCACAAGGTTATCCTGGAAGAATACCTGCTTCCTTCTGCTCTGACAATATTCCTCTGAGAATTCATTTTTCCAGCAGGACAATGCTCTATGCCACACAGCCAGGTAAATCAAGGTGTTTTTTCTTTAACCTTTATTTATCCAAGTTACGCCGATTGAGGACAGATTCTCATTTGCAATGGTGACCTGGTCAAGACAAAGCACTGATGTCCGAGTAGCACAGTACACAACATTCTAAATGAGGTAGAGTTTGAATGAAATACAAATGCAGTACAGAGTCTATATACAGTTAGTGCAAAAGTGATGAGACCATACCAATGGTACAAATGCGCTAGAAATTCTAAATAAAATTGTAAAGTGTAGTAGAGGGCTGTACACAGTTAGTGCAATGTGGAGCACAAAGGTGGAGTGACAAAGATAATATATAGCATTACCTAGGGCATACCTGTGCAAATGGTATAGTGCAAAGATATGAGACAAATGTTGCAATTAAGTGTGCAAATCTGCCATAGGGAATGACAGAGATATTAAATGCAGTTATGTACAGGATCAATGTGGGCATGATGGATGAGAGTTAACACATACAATGAACGGTCCGTAGCTGGGACATCTTCATCCGCTTATCCGTTGTCGGGTCGTGGGGGCAGCAGCTCCAGCAGGGGACCCCAAACTTTCCTTACCGAGCTACATTTGCTAGCTCTGACTGGGGATCCCGAGGCGTTCCTAGGCCACTGTCGAAATATAATCTCTCCACCTAGTCCTGGGCTTACCCCAAGGTCTCCTCCCAGCTGGACGTGCCTGGAACACCTCCCTAGGGAGACGTACCAAATGCCTGAACCACCTCAACTGGCTGCTTTCAATGCAAAGGAGCAGTAGCTCTACTCGGAGTTCCTTACAGATGACTAAGCTTCTCACCCTATCTCTAAGGGAGACGCAAGCCACCCTTTTGAGAAAACTAATTTCAGCCGCTTATACCAGCAATCTAATTATTTCGGTCATGACCCAGCCTTCATGACCATAGGCGAGAGAAGGAACAAAAATTGACCGGTATATCGAGCGATTTGCCTTCCGGCTCAGCTCTCTTTTTGTCACAACTGATTTGGGGTTTTTCATTAGTTGTCAACTATAATCATCAAAATTAAAAGGGATAAACGCTTGAAATATATCAGTATGTGTGGAATGTCTGTATACATTATGCCAGTTTCAGTTTTTGAATGGAATTATTGAAATAAATAAACTTCTTGATGATATTCTAATTATATGACCAGCACCTGTATGTATACCCTGTACGGCGTCCTTGAATGCAGAGAAAGGCACTTTTAAATAAAATGTATTATTATTATTATTCCCTGCCCGGAGGCACTTCATTCGTTTCCTGCTGAGAACCATGGCGTCAGATTTAGAGGTGCTTCACACTGGGCTGCGAACCAGTCCAGTGAGTGCTGGAGGTCACAGACCCATGATGCCATCAAGACCACATCTTCTGCAAAAAGCAGCGTTGAGATCCCCAGCCCACTGAACTGTAAACCCTCCCCACCCAGACTGCGCCTCAATATCCTGTCCATAAACGTTACAAACAGGGACAGATGTTAGCTGGGACAGATGTTTTTTAAATGTAGTGAAGGAAATGAGGGACTCTAGTTTCAAGTTTTTTTGTAATTCGTTACAGTCATTGGCCGATGCAAACTGGAAGGACTGGCGGCCAAAGGAGGTGTGGGCTTATGGGGTAACCAGAGAGATGTATCTGCTTGAGCGCAGGCTGTGAGTTGGTAAAGCTAATGTGACCAGTGAACTTAGGTACAGAGGGGCATTGCCTAGCAAGCACTTGTAAATTAGTTGGTACCAGTGAGATAGGCGCTGGGTGTATAAAGAAGGCCAGCCAACTAATGCATATAGGTTGCAGTGGTGGGTAAAATGGATGGCACTGTAGTAGACCTTATACAGTTTCTTCAGGAGAGAGTTTGAGGCAGTTCTATATTTGACATCACTGAATTTTAGGATTGGTATGATGGTCATTTTCACCAGGGCAAACTTGGCAGCACAAGTGAAGGAAGCCCTGTTATGGAAAAGGAAGCCAACCCTAGACAAAATTTTGGACTGGAGATAGTTTATGTGGGTCTGGATGGAGAGTGAGCTGTCTTACCAGACACCTAGATATTTGTAACTGTCCACGTATTCCAACACAGACCCATCAAGAGTGGTGATGTGAGTCAGGAGGACAGGTGTGGGCAGTGATCGAGTTCAGTAGTATTTGGAGTTCACAGGAGGGGTGCTGTATGGCATTAAAGCTCTCATGGAGGTTTGTAAGTACAGTGTCCAGTGAAGGGCCGGAGAATTGAGTCGGCCAGAGAATCGAACCCTGTGGTACTCCCATGGAGACAGGCATGGGTCCAGACAGCAGGCTCTCTGATTTGACACACTGGAAGGAGTTGACGTAATCGGTAAACCAGGCAAGGCAGTCATTTGAAAATCCAAGGCTGTTGAGTCTACAAATAAGAAAAGATGGTTGACAGACTCAAAGGCCTTGTACAGGTCAATGAAGACTGTTGCGCAATAGTGTTTATCAATTGCGTTTATGATGTCATTTAGGACCTTAAGCACAGCCATAGCGCACCCATGACCTGCACAGAAGCCTGATTGCATTGCGGAGAGGGTGCGGTGTGACTCAAGATGGTTGGTGATCTGTCTGTTTATCACACTTTCAAATACTTAAAAAGACCGAGCAGGATGGTTATAGGTTTACAGCAGTTAGCATCTGAAGTGTCTTCGTCTTTAAATAGGGGAATGACCGTGGCAGTGTTCCAGTCTAAGTATTTCTGAAGTTGAGAGAGACAGGTTAAACAGGGTAGTGATAGGGGCTACAATGATATTTGTGGATAGTTTTAGGAAAGAAGGGATGAGATTATCTAGTCTGGTTGATTTGAAGGGATCAAGACAACTCAACTCAAGGGGGCTGGGAATGAGGGGGAAGTCAGGATGATAACAATGAGGGTGCACTTGTTTATGGGTTTGGGGATAAACCTAGTAGGTACACTGATTATTTGTGTTAGGTTTAGAGCATCAAGCCTTGAATGAAGGAAGGCTGGGGTTTTAAGCATATCCCAATTCAAGTCTCTTAGCAACAAGAATCCTGATGAGAGATGGGGGGCAATCAATTCTCATATGCTGTTCAAGGCATTGCTTTGTTCTGAGGGGGGGTCTGTAATAGGCGGCCACAGTAAGAGACTTATATCTGGAGAGACGGATTTTTAACAAAAAAACCTCAAACTCTTTGGGGACAGACCTAGATAAGATGACTGAATTCTGCCGGCTGTCTCTACAATAGATTGCTACACATCTAACTTGACGGAAGAGGTTATAGTTAGGGATTGTTATTTCTGTATTTTTGACGGCCTTCCTGATCCAGGATTTAATATGAATGTGTAAAAAAACAAGACTCTTACGATTACAGAACTCAACGAATGGGAGCACTTTGGGAATGGATAGAGGACCATCAGATCAAGTCCCTGTCATGGCTAGCCCAATCTCCAAACCTGAACCCCATTGATAACCTCTGGAATTGGATCAAGAGGAAGATGGATGGTCACAAGCCATCAAACAAAGCTGAGCTACTTTAATGTTTGTGCCAAGAGTGGCATAAATTACCAATGTGAGACTGGTGGAGAGCATGCCAGGACGCATGAAAGCTCTGATTAAAAAAATCTGTGTTCTTCTACCAAACATCGATTTCTGAACTTTTCCTAAGTTAAAACATTAGTATTCTGTTTAAAAAAGAATGAAATAATTTTTGGGGTTATTTTGACCAGTTGTTGTTTTCTACAAATAAATACTCTAAATGACAATTTTTGGGGGGGGAATTTGGTCTAAATGACCAAATTGTATTTTTCATATTAGCAATTAATTAATCAATATAATCAAATTATAATTCTGCTGGCATATTCGAGTTTGTGTGTTGGATCTGTGGTTATGTTTGACAGATGAAATGTTAAATGTTACAAGGCAACATGCTGAGTCCACATATCCATGGATGTTGCTCAGTATAATGTCATACATCATACAAAGGGCACCCACTACACTTTTTGCGTTCACTGTCTTTTTCATCAATGACAGCGAGCGAACAGCAAGCAAGCTTTTACCGAGGTGAGCATGCATTTCAATTTGATTATCCATCATGTAAAGTTTTTTTTTTTTTTTTAAATGTCTTACGCATACGATCTCAAAGTGATATTTTTGAGAGCTGTTTCGGCCAATTCCCTTCTGTGCCAATTTCCGTTAACTCCTTTCAGCTTTTGTTTCTTATTCCCTCTCCATTTTTTGTCACATGTAGATGTGTCCAGATCATGTCAGAAAGTGTGGTTCTATACCATGTAAGTAATTTGATAGGATATTGAAAACAGATGGATCGTGACCGTCTTATAATCATTATAAATGTGTTTCAGGTTTTTCTGTCAAGTGGGCCCAGCAGTACTTTCAGAGGGTTGCATTGCTCCATGAAAGGGGGTGAACAAACAATACTATTAATACTAATACTAGTTTCAGAATCAGAAACATGTTTATTGTCAGGTTTTCACATACAAGGCATTTATTTTGGTTTGATGATGCATAACAATAAACAATTACATAAACAATTAACAATGACAAACAGGCATATTCCTCTGTCTATTTTAGTGAAATGGATTACCTTCATGGCAATTCACGGACAAGGAGGAGAATCAATTTCAGAGTCCAGCAGCATTAAATGATCATTGCCGTGGAGGCTGTGGACCAGGCAGTGCAAAATATCAAGGAAGATGTGAAGATTGTTGATAAAGCTGTTGATCTAGATTTTGACATTGTTTGTGACACTGATGACTTGTATATGGCAAGTGACCCTGACAAAAATCCTAGCTGTGATTCTGCTGAAGAGGCTAAGAGGAAACTGGCTGAATGGGCAAAATCTAAAATGTAAATCTACAAATGTAATATGCTAAAAAAGTAGTCACTAAACAAAATAACAAGGATTTATTTTTACTAGTCACCAGTCACCAATTCAACAAAGGTATTACAAGTTAATGTTTTTATTTTAGGAGAAAATGATAAACTAAATCACACACACACATTAGAACGTGTCTTTGATTTTTCTCTGCTTATTTTTCTGAAGATGAATAACCCCCTCATCAACCCAGACACCTATGCATGTGACTGTGAAGTGTGATGATGAGGGTAGAAAGTGTATATAATCTGAACTCTGCGAGCAAGTCAGACAACTCAGATACAATTTACTGCATTTAATTCACAATGACAAACCGAACCCCACAATTTGATGCCCTGACAGCATTGCAGATTCTGCAGGATTTAGATGAGATGGAGTCTGATGGAGGATCAGAAATGGATCCCGAAATCAAGTCGGATGTCGGGTCTTCATCTGATTCAGATATTGAACCTCCAATGCCTATGCCTGAGCCTCCTCGCAAAAAAACTAACCAACCCGACACCAAATTCAACTGCGAGACAGCAGTCAATTCATGCACATATTCTTTTATTGTCACAAACTAGTCAATAATGTCTCTGATTTTACCTTGTACATCCTTAAAATAAAAACTACAAACTGAGGATTTACCTTAGAATAATTTAAGTGTTGAGTAATTTCAATTTTTTACATTTGTAGGGCCTAATAAATTAATTAAATTACTACAGCCTGTGTTCTTAAAAACAAAATTCTGTGTATTATTTTAGTATGATAAAACCTTAGACAAACATTTTAATTTTAATTTACCATTTTTAAAAATTCTGTGATTCATAATTTTTTATACTTCTACATAATGTGATGATGACCCAGTAGATGAACTGATGCTCTGGCTGGATGGTGATGCTGCGGAAAATGTCTATGCTAATAGGGACGATTCGTATGCTAATGACGCCAAATGGTGTACGTCTCTGGCGGTAATAGGGGGTGAAAAAGGCCTGGCATGAAATTGCCACAACAATTTCTAGTGTTAAGGGTCATTGCCTCTAGAAATTGTTCAATGTTCAACTGTCCCAATCTTTTTTAGTGTTTTTTTGTCGTGTGTACCAAGCATGAAGGTGCCATTTGTTATGTTAGCTTATATATGCTGATCAAAAAATTAAGGGAACGCTTAATTGTCACAGTGTCCGGTGTACGAGGACAGAAGAGCAGAGGCAGAACGGTTGGTGTAGAAATAATCCATGTTTTAATCGAAGGATGAACAAAAGAAACAAACTTACAACTCAAAACAGACACAATGACTGGGTGAACTATAGCCTACGGCTAACAACCAAAATAAACCACAACTACGTGCACAAACATTCAACATAAGTAG
>JACXGJ010016471.1:0-12279 GCA_016801105.1 Esox niger
ATTGTTTTTAGACCTTAGGTTTGTCCATGTTGTATTCATGTTATTGTATTGTTTTTAGACCTTAAGTTTGTCCATGTTGTATTAAAGTTATTGTATTGTTTTTAGACCTTAGGTTTGTCCATGTTGTATTCATTTTATTGTATTGTTTTCCCTGTTGTATTAATGTTATTGTATTGTTTTTAGACCTTAGGTTTGTCCATGTTGTATTAATGTTATTGTATTGTTTTTAGACCTTATGTTTGTCCATGTTGTAGTAATGTTATTGTGTTGTTTTCCCTGTTGTAGTAATGTTATTGTGTTGTTTTCCCTGTTGTAGTAATGTTATTGTGTTGTCGTTTGCAGACATCTTTAAGCGGTGTAATTTCTGGCCGTTCAGAGGGAGGAGAGGTATACGATGTACCCAGGCATGGAAGGACTTCTCTCTTCCCAGTGAGTGCTTCCCCTCACTCCTCTTGTTTTCCCCTTCTCTCCCCCATTTTCCTTTCTCTTCACATCTGTCCTCACCCTCCTCACCCCCTCTCCTTACCCCTTCGCTCCCCTCCTCAGCCTTTCTTTCCCCACATCTCTTTACCCCTTCTCACCCCTCCTCTTTTTACCCATTCCCTCCTCTACCCTCAGCTCCTCACCCTTCCTCTCCTCTCCTAACCCCACCTCTTCCCTCCTCCATGTTTGGTTTTGTTACACATTTCTATCAGTGCTCTTCTAACTGACCACTGTGTAATTCATCCATTAACAGCCATCGAATAGCAAGCAGTGCAGCCCCAGCCATGACTATGTAAGTACTACAGGACTATGTAGGTACTACATGACTATGTATGTACTACAGAACTATGTAAGTACTACAGAACTATGTAAGTACTACAGAACTATGTTAGTACTACAGAACTATGTAAGTACTACAGAACTATGTTAGTACTACAGAACTATGTAAGTACTACCGAGCTATGTAAGTACTACCGAGCTATGTAAGTACTACCGAACTATGTAAGTACTACAGAAATATGTAAGTACTACAGAACTATTTAAGTACTACAGAACTATGTTAGTACTACAGAACTATGTAAGTTCTACAGATCTATGTAAGTACTACAGATCTATGTAAGTACTACAGGACTATGTAAGTACTACAGAACTATGTAAGTACTACAGCACTATGTTAGTACTACAGAACTATGTAAGTACTACAGATCTATGTAAGTACTACAGAACTATGTAAGTACTACAGAACTATGTAAGTACTACAGAACTATGTTAGTACTACAGAACTATGTAAGTACTACAGATCTATGTAAGTACTACAGAACTATGTAAGTACTACAGAACTATGAAAGTACTAATACTGTAGTAATATGGATAGTTCCTCTACATTAAGTGCTCATGGTAATATGGATAGTTCCTTTACATTATGTACTGGCAGTAATATGGATAGTTCCTTTACATTATGTACTGACAGTAATATAGATAGTTCCTGTACATTATGTACTGATTGAATTAAAGATACATCCTGTACATTAATTAATGATAGTGTTCTACCAGTAACTTCCTGGTTCTCCATTCCCACTAGGTTTATCCTGTCACTGCTGCAGTCACCCCAGATCCAAACTATGACATCCCAGTCCCCTCCGTTCTATCCTCCTCCACCCCCCTGCCTGTTGCCTCCACTCCCCCAGCCAGAGGCAGTAACACCTTAGGCCTCCCCCAGACAAAGCCTAGTGCCTACAGGACCCTCCCCAACCCCCACAAATCAGACTGGATCTATGATGTGCCCAACTCCCCTGAGAGGCCTGGTGGCCAACCTACGTATTACACCACCCAGCTATCTGCTGGTAAAACTATTAATTACCCCACTCTGCCATCTGCTGGTAAAACTGGTAATTACACCAGCATGCCTTCCAAAGCCTGGAGCTCTGTCAAGCAGTGTGATGAGACTCTGCCCACCTGGAAGGGTTCTGCTCCATGCAATGGTTCCACCCCATCTGTTTACGACATCCCCAAGCCCAGCGGGTCTCCCCTGGAACAGTTCTCAGTCTCTGTCCCTCACAGAGGCCACCACATCCCGCTGGAGTCGCGGGGAGACACTGGGCCGACCTACAACCACCCCAACCCATGGGCTCGCATCCAGAGGGGTCGTCAGGGATTGGCTGTAGGGGCTCTGAGGGCCCGTCATGAGATCAGTGACGCTCTGCTACCGGAGGAAGAAGAGAGAGGAAGAACAACAACATATCTGTCAGGAGCCAATGACAAACAGAGGATCAGTACAGTCTCCACCTCCTCCTCTTCTTCCTCCTCTTCCTGTGACTCCCTGGCACTGTGCTCCTCATCCCCGGAGATGCAAAGGGAGGTGTGTCTTAGCCAGGAGGAGGCATGCAAGAGGCTGCTCCTTCTGCAACAGGAGGTATGCAGAGCGGTTCCACGCCTCATGGATTTTGTGTCGTCACGATGGAGGAGCAGCGAGCACCTGGAAAAACATCTCCCTGAAATTCGGTGTGTGGTGAATGAAATCAGTGAATGTTCTTATCAGAAGAGGTGTTCAACTCTCTCCTCAGGGACCCACAGCCATTCCATGTGTTTCAGAGTTGACACACCTGGTTAGACTTGTCGGCTAATCATCAATCCATTGATTATTGAATCCAATGTGCTTTTTAAGGGCTACAACAAAATTGTGGAATGTCTCTGGGTTCCTCTGTTCTTATCGACATGTTGAAACATGCTGTGTAAATAAGATTCTTCTTCTTCAAATCGGAAACATGCTAGTTAGTTGAACACCTTCTGGACATGTATTTGAGCCAATCCAAATACCACATGTTTCCCAACTTCCACCACTTTGTGCTGTATAAATAAACGTATTCTTCTTATCACCACCCCCAGCTCTGCAGCAGAGGGCGTGGTCTCCTCTGTCTCTTCGTTTTTGACCTTTGCCCTGGACGTGAAAGGAAACACCCAACGCCTGACTGACTCCAACCTGCAGTCGTGTCTCCGGCGTCAACTGTCTGTGGTTGAGGATTCTGGTCTGTTACTGCAGCAGGCCATCAATTTCCTGGGTGCATCGGGCTGGCCCCTCCCCCATCTGGTCCAGGACCCTGCCAAGAACCACACTCCCGACCAGCTGGACCGCCTTATCATGGTGACCAGGACCGTTCCAGAGGACATTAAGAGGCTTGTGTCCATCGTAAATGCCAACGCTAAGCTGCTGTTCCGACCCACAGAGGAGAGCGAGACAGACAGACCTGATGGAAACAATACCGGTACCAGCAACACCGGTACCAGCAACACCGGTACCAGCAACATGTGTACCCAAAACACAATTACCAGCAACACTTTTACCAGCAACATGAGAACCAGCAACAAAAGTACCAGCATCATCAGTACCAGCAATACTTTTACCAGCAACATGAGTACCAGCAACAAAAGTACCAGTATCATCAATACCAGCAACAATTTTACCAGCAATATGAGTACCAAAAATTTTAATACCAGCAACACCGGTACATTTACTGCTGGTTCAGAGAACAAGATGCTGTTAAAGAGCGACAAGGAGCAGAATGACTCTGGAACAGATGATAATGACTACGTCCAGCTACAGGTTAGTCCTTAGACATTTGCAACACTCTAATCAGATGACAATGACTACGTCCAGCTACAGGTTAATCCTTAGACATTAGCAACACTCTATTCAGATGATAATGACCAAGTCCAGCTACCGGTTAGTCCCTGGACTTCTGCAGCAGTCTATTTAGGTGATAATGACTACGTCCAACTATAAGTGAGAATGTTTAAGGCTGGTATTCACTTGTCTCCAAATTAGTTGTCTCCTGGTAACTTTGATTATACACAGAAATATTTCAGCCAATCCAGAACCAGACATGCTGAGGGGTGGGGTACTTCAAAAGAACAGCTAGACATGATACCCATTTCAAATTCTTGATTTTGATTATGATTCTGAAAAACACATATAAAGCATTTCTCTGTTTTCTCAGACTAAGAAGGAGTTTGAAAAGCAACTGATTAAAGGACTAAGCAAAGAAACCAAACCGAAAATCCCTTCAAAGAAGCCAAAGGTGAGTGGATTATCTTACATCTTGAACCACACATTTCTTGTACTGACAGACCCTAACAGACAGTCTAACACACAATTTGTTTTCTGGGCTTTGTTTGCGCTTTTAAGGGAATGTGCTGCTCTGTGTAAGGAACAGGCTGCTCTGTGTAAGGAATAGGCTGCTCTGTTTAAGGAATAGGCTGCTCTGTTTAAGGAATAGGCTGCTCTGTGTAAGGAATAGGCTGCTCTGTTTAAGGAATAGGCTGCTCTGTGTAAGGAATAGGCTGCTCTGTGTAAGGAATAGGCTGCTCTGTTTAAGGAATAGGCTGCTCTGTTTAAGGAATAGGCTGCTCTGTTTAAGGAATAGGCTGCTCTGTGTAAGGAATAGGCTGCTCTGTTTAAGGAATAGGCTGCTCTGTTTAAGGAATAGGCTGCTCTGCAGGACAACAACAGGTTTGAAAATGATAGACAGACAGATCATCACCAGCATTATTCCGTGACTGTCAGGATCTCTAACAGACTAGGACTCCCAGACACCTGCCTGACACAGCCCTGGCTGCACTCAAAAGATTACAGCTATTTTTCCTAAATTTATGAGATTCATCCTGTTTGCCTGTCTATCAATCTATCTATCTGTCTGCCTGCCTGCATGCATGTCTGTCTGTTTCTCTGTGTATCTTTCTGTTTCTCTGTCTGTCTGTGTGTGTATATGTGTCTGTCTGTGTGTGTCTGTCTGTGTGTCTGTCTGTCTACCAACATTTTCTCTGAAAATCTATCCATCCTCTCCTTTCTCTTATTCAGGAGGACCAAAAGGGTTGTATTTCAGAGCCCCATGTGGTCCGTTCGGATAGCCCTAGGAAGCCTTCAGAGCCCTTGTCCCATAAGAAGCTCTACTCATCTGAGCAGGTTGAGGTCCCCAGGAAGATACCTGAGCCCCTGGTCTCAGCCCAGAAAACTCTGCCGTCTGACTCCTGCGTCAGTGATGCTTTTCAGAGACCCCAAGTGGATATTGAGAGTCCCAAAATACCCTGTGTAACTCAGGTAGACAGCCCCAAGAGACAGAACCCCATGTCAGAACACTGTCGTCTGTACTTCGGGGCGCTGCAGAAGGCCCTCGTTGTGTTTGTGACCAGCCTGCTGGAAGGCCAGCCTCCAGAGAAGTTCATCTCCCACAGCAAGCTGGTCATCATGGTGGGCCAGCGCCTGGTTGACACGTTGTGCCGGGAGGCCCACAGCCCTGCAAGGGAGAACAAGAGAGGGGAGCCTGGACCGGGGTCAGGATCAGAGTCTGGGCCCAGCCCGAACCAAGTTCTGCTGTGTAAGACCAACCACCTGTGTGCCCTGTTGAAGCAGCTGGCGGTAGCGACCAAAAAGGCAGCGGTGCACTATCCAGAACAACAGGCCCTGCAGGAGGTCCAAGACTTTGCCAATGAGCTGGCTCAGAGAGCTCAGCACTTCAGGATCTCCATGGAGCACTGAGAGGTAAATGACTTCAGCTGCTGGTTGTGTCCGGCTCTGCAACCATCGGGCCCTTAACTTGCAGTGCTCTAAAAGAGTATTTTGCTCAGAGTGCTCTAAAAGAG
Source organism: Esox niger (assembly GCA_016801105.1). Lineage (NCBI taxonomy): Eukaryota > Metazoa > Chordata > Actinopteri > Esociformes > Esocidae > Esox > Esox niger. The sequence continues at coordinate 5,620 of JACXGJ010016471.1, forward strand.
TATTTTGCTCAGAGTGCTCTAAAAGAGTATTTTGCTCAGAGTGCTCTAAAAGAGTATTTGGCTCAGAGTGCTCTAAAAGAGTATTTGGCTCAGAGTGCTCTAAAAGAGTATTTGGCTCAGAGTGCTCTAAAAGAGTCTTCGCTCAGAGTGCTCTAAAAGAGTCTTTGCTCACAGTGCTCTAAAGGAGTCTTCGCTCACAGTGCTCTAAAAGAGAGACAGAGTTTCACAGTAGACTTATGAAGGTTTGAAAATGATAGACAGACAGACCATCACCAGCATTATTCCGTGACTGTCGGGATCTCTAACAGACTAGGACTCCCAGACACCTGCCTGACAGCCCTGGCTGCACTCTAACATTATCAGTCCCCACACAACCGCTGTTTGAACAATTGAATGCATACAAACTCATAAGAATGAGTTGTACATTATTTTTACTGCCAGAGTGTGTTCAGAACATATGCAGACTAATAAAAACTAATTGCACATTTTTATGATGTAATTATGAGCTGTTTAGGCCCAATTTAACATGTATTTACCAAAACATAATCTTGGTGTTCTATTAATATATGTTTGCTATTACAGACATTACTTATTGTATCATTGACTTGATAGTGTATCAAAATATGATGTGTGTTTCTATACCACCTGTTATCGCCTGTCTCTCCTTTGTACATAATGCTATTTGTTACTTGTTAGTCTTTAGGGCATTCCTTATCTGAAAACATTGTTGAAATAATATCATTTTACTGTTTAATGCTATTTAAAAATAAAATCGTCTTTAAATTGTTTCTGCTTCATTATTTTTTGTGGGTTTTGACCAAAGCCGGATGGCAGACGAACACCGACCCACACAGACCCATTCGGCAACGGACAACCAATTACACTTCTGCCCCCCCTGGTGGTTATGTAAAAGAAGTAAGAGAGCGAGCTTTAACAAGCCATGTAAGAGATCCCTGGTCAGTGCTGTGCTTGACATTGAAGGGATAGTTCGGCCTAGAATCTAATTTGGGTGGAATAACACTCCCCCTGAGTCTTCCTTGAAGGCACATGGAGGCATTTTTCACAACAAGCCATTATTCAACTTTGTCCCAGCCTAAAATTAGCATTACTAGCATCGTCCAAATTGGTAAATTTAAACTACATAACGAGCAACAAAAGCTGTGTTGTTTATTTCACCCAAATTTGAATGTAGGACGAACTGTCCCTTTAATAAAATATGTACAATTAAAATATATCAGAACGAAAAATCCCGCTATACTATGGGACTGGAGGCCTGGTATTTTAAGTCATGTGCCTAACGAGACGTGTCAACAATAGCAATGTGAGACTGCTATGAAAAGTTTACAAAAACGAATTTAAAAAAAGCATTCTGTAGGAGATGAATTGTAACAGACCAGTCATTACCAATACAGTATGATATCAAAACCACTTCTGCTATGTATGACTCCCTTGACTGTATATTAGTACTATAGACTGATTTACCATAATTTATTTTCCTTTACCAACTCGAAACGTATATCATCTTGGCTGTATGCGAAGTTGTCATATGCCTAATCCTACAACATAATAAGCTATTTGCGATTTTCCAATAAAAATGATTGATATGCTATTTTCTCTATCACCTTTAGAATGTCTGAAGCATAGACATTTTAACCGCTTTATATGGAATGAAGTTCCCATAGACCACTCCTCTCGATCTCTGAGCACCGCCGTACGTGCCCCGTGCGTCACCGTGCTTCTTTCTCTGACCAGTGCCCAGACCGACATCACAGACATGGCTCCGTGATCCGGCACATGGCGGCAGCCAGCCATGAACCAAAAAATAACTCACCAAAAACAGTTAATTCATCAATAGCAACCTGGTTTCGTTTATTTTGGATTCATCTATTGCTATAACTGCAATAGACATACAATCGGTTTTAACTGTCACGGGGAAAGAAGCTAGCTAATCTCTTGGAACCCCCACTCTTTTACTCAGCTATTTAACTCGGTTTTTAAAACTGTTTTAGTTCTGATCGCTCTTTTTTTAGGACAGTCATCATGGGTGTGCAAGGTTTCCAAGAATACATAGAAAAGCACTGTCCTACTGCCGTGGTACCGGTGGAGCTCCAGAAGCTAGCCCGGGGAAGCCTTGTTGGAGGAGGTAGACAGAGACCACCACAGAGCCCGCTACGGCTGCTGGTTGACGCGGAGAACTGCCTTCACCGGCTTTACGGGGGCTTCTACACGGACTGGGTGAGCGGCGGCCAGTGGAACCACATGCTTGGGTACCTGGCCGCCCTCGCTAAAGCATGTTTCAACGGCAACATTGAATTACTGGTGTGCTTCAATGGCGCCATGGAGAAAGGCCGCCTTCACGAGTGGGTCAAGCGACAGGTGAACGAGAGACAGACAGCGCAGCAGATTGTCAGCCATATCCAGAATAAGGGCACCCCACCGCCGAAGGTCTGGTTCCTTCCACCGGTGTGCATGGTTCACTGCATAAGGCTGGCCCTACTCAGGTTCCACATTGGGGTAAGTTGGCTACGTCCGGTCGGGGCTTTTCCTCCAAGTAAAGCTGGCTAGGTGGCTGGCTACTTTAGCCTGGTAGCTAGTTATGGTTTCCGTTTTTCTCGCTGGAGAGCTGTCAACAACGAACGGCTGAATACCTAGCTAGAACTTCCAGATCTGGTAAACAGATCTCTTTTAAACTTGGATAATCGTGATGGATAGCTAGCTATTACTGTACTACCATATCTATCCATGCTAACTAGCTAAGAATCCCAAGCATATTTGCTAACTGTCAAATTATAACTTGGAAGGTGTTTCTAAGAATGTCAACCACAATGAAACATTAATTTTATAAACTCATCAGTCGGTGTATTTACCCAACGTTCAGATAAGATCGACTTAAACGAACTTGAAATCAATTAATTCAAATGTAGTTTTATTATGAATAACAAGGGGACCGAATTAGTCGTTCCAGTCATTATAAAAGTTCATGCAAGGTCATATTTTTATTTACCCCAGGAAGTAAGATGTCAGTTTGTTAAAGAAATGCTCTCATTAGACACCACAGGTGTAACTTTCCAGTCAGTATGACAGTTATCTGATGCTGTGTCCAATACTTTTTTTGCATCCAGTTTATTAAGTAGGGCTGTACAGAGAATGACTTGAGTTTTATCTTTGCCAGTGTCAGTGAAAATGCAATGAAAGCAGGGTAGTTTGGAATGAGGTTGGCACGAGATTGGCTCGTTTGGAACGAGAATGAGGTTGGCTCGTTTGGAACGAGAATGTCCTGTTGTATTTCACTCAAACCAGAAAATATACAGTGGTTTAGAGGAACGTCTCAACCAAAAAGACAAAATTATTTCCCCAGACATAACTAGCCAGTCATATTGTGTGTGTTAAGTGAACATAACAAGAGTGTGCCTGCTCTAATGTTCACTGTTCAACTGTGGAGTCAAAGCCCCACCCATGCAGTGCTGCTATTAGCCGTCCCTTGGAGGCTGGCCCTGTGGTTGGCTGTCTCTGGGAAGCTGGCCGTGCATTTGGCTGCCAGTCTCTTCGACGATGTGTCACTTCTGCTAGGAGGGGTTCAGGATACATTCCCGGGCCTGTGGGTCCAACTTCTAGGCTCTTCCTCTGCTTGGCTAGGACCCTCCTGGTCCCTCCTCCTGATATGGCTTCCCTCATTCAGTTAGTCAAGGGCTTTGTAATAGTTTGCTAATTTAATCCGGGCTTTTTAACTGAGCTACGCGTGTACGCAACTGTATAATGTGCTGCGTTTTCAGGTAGTTCAGAGCATTGAGGACCACCACTTGGAGGTGATGTCTCTGTGCAGGGAAAACGGCTTCCATGGGCTGGTGGCCTACGACTCAGACTACGCCCTGTCCAACATCCCGTACTACTTCTCAGCCCACGCCCTGAAGCTGAGCCGCAACGGAAAAAGCCTCACCACCTCCCAGTACCTGATGCACGAAGTGGCCAGACTACTGGACCTGAACCCAAACCGTTTCGTGATCTTCGCCTCACTGTTGGGTACGTTTGGGGACATCAGTTTTTAGTAGGTTGGTTACTTCAGTCGGCTTGATGGTCAAAGATACTCATGAGAGTCAATGCAAAGTCCAGGCTAGTTCTGTTGGTGTCATGTCTAACCCAACTGTCCTGCTTTAGGTAACCACATACTGCCGGATGAAGACCTGGCTGCCTTTCACTGGAGTCTCTTAGGTCCAGAGCATCCTCTAGCATCGCTCAAGGTAAACTAGCTGTTAACTTGCAGTGCTTAAGGGAAACGACCTTTCTAAATGAGATGAAAACGTTTTCATCTTTTTAATTTGTACGTGATGTTTATAGAATAAAATAATAGATTAAGGAGCTGGTTATAGAATGAACATGGCAATAGCAGACATTAACAGATCAGTTTCTAAAGTTTATACTTTTTTAAAATGGAGATGTTTGCCCTTTTGCTTAAATGCACCCCTCAGTCTGCTTTGGATTATATACTGTGGCTGTCAAACAAATTCACTCCCCTGGGACACTTCACATCTTATTGTGTTACAGCTTTAAATAAAAATTGATTCAACTAAGAGTTTTTGTCACTAAATGAGACAAAAAAAGCCAAGAGTCTATGTCTCTACCAGCAGTTACAGCCACAAGTCTAATTTGCAGCATCCATTTTGCCCTTGAGCTTGACAAGCTTTCCAGTCCCTGACGCGAAGAAGCATCCACAGGTTTGTGCCAAACAAGGTGCTTAGTGTTGAAGCCAAAAAGATTTTGGTCTCATCAGACCATAGAATCATCTTCCATTTGGTCTCGGGGTCTCCCAATGCCATGGAAGACAAACCTCTTTGCCATAGGCCTCCTGTTGGCCTCCTGTTGGCCTCCTGTTGGCCTCCTGTTGGCCTCCTGTGCTAGGGACCTTCTCATTCTGAGTTTATATTCTATGTTGGCCAGTGTAACAGTCATTCTGAGTTTATATTCTATGTTGGCCAGAGTAACAGTCATTCTGAGTTTATATTCTATGTTGGCCAGAGTAACAGTCATTCTGAGTTTATATTCTATGTTGGCCAGTGTAACAGTCATTCTGAGTTTATATTCTATGTTGGCCAGAGTAACAGTCATTCTGAGTTTATATTCTATGTTGGCCAGAGTAACAGTCATTCTGACTTTATATTCTATGTTGGCCAGTGTAACAGTCTCTGCTTACATAGAATTAGAACATCAATTTAATAAGGTCCCTGTGGTTACTTATCTCTTACTGCATTTCACATTTGACAAGCTCCCTTTGAGAAACAAGTTTATATTTGTCTAACTCAATAGATGAGAATGCTGCATAATTTGTCGATATTGCTTTCCAAAGTAGTTTCCTAGGCAACAAATGAAATAAGATTTTTCCAGAAACGCATGTTCAGAAACTTTAGTCCTTTAGGACCAGTTTGTTGACTCTCTCGCACTTCTAATTCGGTCTGCGATGGAATAAAAAATGTTCTGTTGCACCAGCTGCACAGTAGCTGTTAAAGTGCTCCGTCCGGTCCAGGACGCGGGATAGCTTACGTAGGGTGCAGATTTGGGAAGATTCTGCATCGTAATACTACTCTAAATGACTGACATGTAGAAGAGCAAGGTGCATGTTGAACATGGTCCAATGTAACCGCTTACTCTTGGAGACATTGTTACTAAGCAACGAGTGCTGCTCCACAACCCTAACAAGGAATCTTCCAATCTCATTAACTGGCTTTGTCTCATGTCTTAGTTATGACAGTAAATTCTAACATCACACATAGCGACACCCAAACTAGCATTTAAGACAAACTTTTGTAAGATAAGCTGTGGCAAACGGACCCAGAATTGAAGTTCCACACAGCTGAAGGTCCCAAAAAGTTTATGTTCCAAAAAAATGTAGCCTAGTGGTAAAGAACATTGTGCCAGTAAATCGCTATTTCTAATCTCTTAGAAGATTAAACTCTCGTACTCTGCGAAAGACAGTCAACATTAATTGCTCCCAGGTGGCTGCTGTGAGAAAAAGTGTGAAATCTTACCTGGTAAAATGACAGTAACAAAATGTAATAAATATTGACCTTGGCTGCACTCCTCCCCGTTACACCTGTAACTACACACTGATGAATTTATGATTTTTTTTGGCAGCTCTGACTGTTGGTTCAGACAGTAGAGTTGACTATAATGTTCAAGTGGTTATTTGTTGACCAGTTGCGAAAGTTCCCTTTTGTTTTAAGCCACTGGACCTGATGTGTGCCAAACTGTGCCTGACCCCTAGGTACGTGCCCACCAGCTGGTGCTCCCGCCATGTGACGTGGTGATCAAGGCGGTAGCTGACTACGTACGAAACATGAAGGACTTCAGCGACCTGGAGGCCATCGCTAATGACATATTTAGACACTCACAGGTAAATAAACCACCTGTCACAGATACATACCACTCACAGATACATACCACTCACAGATACATACCACTCACAGATACATACCACTCACAGGTAAATAAACAACCTGTCACAGATACATACCACTCACAGATACATACCACTCACAGATACATACCACTCACAGATACATACCACTCACAGGTAAATAAACAACCTGTCACAGATACATACCACTCACAGATACATACCACTCACAGATACATACCACTCACAGATACAAACCACTCACAGATACA
>JACXGJ010016472.1:0-12278 GCA_016801105.1 Esox niger
CCCAGTGATGAAGTGACTGGCCCCCCAGTGATGAAGTGACTGGCCTCCCAGTGATGAAGTGACTGGCCTCCCAGTGATGAAGTGACTGGAAACCCAGTGATGAAGCGGCTGGTACCCCAGTGATGAAGTGACCGCAAACCCAGTGATGAAGAGACTGGAACCCCAGTGATGAAATGACTGGCCCCCCAGTGATGAAAAAACTGGATCCCCAGTGATGAAATGACTGGCCCCCCAATGATGAAGTGACTGGCCCTTCCCAGTCTATATTCTGAGCGTCTGTTTCTGTTCTGCCCTTGACTCTGGGGCAGGTTTTGTTGCCATCTCTATAGCGCATGTTGTCCATGTCTTTCTCTAATGGATGTGTTTGATGCTGACACATGTGAAGTTCAGGTGGTACTCATAAAGATGTGAGCATTGCATTGTGGCCGAAACATGGTGCCAAATTAGAAATAAAAAAACGGTATCTGTAGTTTATACTTTACATGGTAGCAGTGTCTGAAATTATACATTTTTTGTCCATGCGAACATTGAAGTTAAGGTAAAGCTTTTCGCATTGTTAAAGAAAAATAATCGGCCTTGAGTCCAAAGTTCTATAAAGGTTTTTTATTTTTACATGCGCATGGGATAATCGATATTCAGCCACCTAGTATGACCGCACTCCGAGTAATCAAAGAATCTAGGTACGACAGGCGTCTTTGTAGCATCTTCACTGACCACGCCCCCAACTCAAAGTTGTCACACATTGAACAAAGAACACATGCCAGGTCATTCTCTAGTCAAGCTGATCTCTTCAACAGATAAACAGAGAACCCAGAGATCTTTTAATTACTCATTTACCTAGGTCACAGCATACTAAATGAAACCACCATAGAAATGAATATAAACTCATAACTGCCAATGTAATATAAAATAAAACATTGAATCATTATATTGCTTCACAATTTCAAATTTCTATCACAGCATGAATGCAGTTGAGGCCAAAAATATTCACTCCCCATTTCATTGACCATAAGTTGAAAGTGCAGAATTCTGTTGTGTTCACAAATAATATCAAAGTTAGGTTCACTTTCCTTGTTTTTGAAAAAGAAGCAAATCTTTTGTCTGTTCAAATAACATCAAATTGATCAGATATGCCTTGTTCACATTGTTAATGTTATAAATGACTGCTGTAGCTGAAAATTGCTGTTTTTAATGGTGGAAAAGAAGGCTATTCCATGTGAGAAATTACCAAGCAACTGCAGATCTCATACAGCACTGTGACTACTCCCTTCAGAGAACAGCGTGAACTGGCTCTAACCAGAATAGAAAGAGGAGTGGGACGCCCTGGTGCACAACAGACAAGAGAATAAACACATCAGTGTGTCTAGTTTGGGAAACAGACACCTCACAGGTCCTCAACTGGCAGCTTAATTTCTTCCTACAATAGGTAAACGACCCAAGCACATCTCAATACTATGCAAGAACTGTTTAGGAAAGAAGCAGTAAGTTGATATTCCGTCTATAATAGAGTAATCAGCGCACTGGATTTCGACCATATAGAGGTGACCATTTGGTACGTAAGAAGTGGCCATCAAGCCAATCCAATGTGTGGGAGGTGATTCAGGAAGCACAGGGTGACATTTCTTCAGATTTCCTCACCAAATTGACATTTACAACGCTCAAGGTCTGCTAGGCTGTAATTGCTACAAATGACACTATTATTTCTAACGATGTCAATGACTATATTTCCTATACATTTTGCTATATTTTCTGATCAAACTCATTTCATTTAAGATTTCATGAAAAATAAGGACCCCAAATGTTTTAAAGGTTGTGTATATAGGATATATATATATATATATATGTAGTAGATCAGCTCATAGCATAGCAATTTCGTAGTTTGACAAAAATAAACACAGTTAAAAATATCTGCGATTGAAACTGAAGATTTCTGAGACGTAGATGCTAAATATAGCTCTGATGGAAGAGGCCTGCTCAGACAGTTTTGAAAAGAGTGTAGACAGAATTTGTTGGTACTAACCGTTATTCTTATGAATGCTGAGCTAGGGCTGTTTTTGTCAGACAAATGATACTCTGGGTCTCTTTACTAAACCATGTGTGACGTTTAATGTTTTGTGCTAAGAAAATATGGTCCATTAGAAAGTTAATTCATGCACTGCATATACAATTTTTGTCTGCATAGAATATTGTAATCCTGACTTTCCAGAAAATAAAATTTTAATAAACTTAATTGGGAGGTTTAATTTAAGGGCTACTGTAGAGATGCAGATAAAGGAAAGTCACATAAATGGAAAGTACATTTTCTTTGGGGTCTTGGGACTGATAGGACTTCCTACTAAGCCATATCAGGTTATCAATCAAGTTAGAGTAGCTTGTCTAAGTATCTAAGCTGGCATGCCTATTGCTAGACTTTAGAAAATCAAGCAATTTCTAAATGCGCTCAAAGACACTCATTCCTTTCAGTCTTTAACACAGATTTTAGCAGAGACAGAGATAAGCATATTTAGGTTTGCATCGAAATAATTAGTTTGTTATCTAACATCTTATGATAATATCATGATATTTGTGTATTAATTATGATGCCATGCACGGTATTGTAATGTGGATGTAATATCCAAGGTGGTGCATGATTCAAATGTGTGATTTCCAACAGTCAGAATGACACCCCTCTGGAAATAGATGTAGGCATGATGATTATGGCTTTAAAATGCAGAAAAAAGCTGAAAAATGCAATATTCTTCAGAGGAGGCATAGCCACCCTCTATACACGGGTTTATGGAAAATGTGTCCGGCTCCATAAGATCCCGGTTCAAACCGGACCAAACCAGAAAGGACAGTTTCAAACATTTAATAAGACATGGCTAAGCAACAACACTCAGATCAGATCAGCCATCCTCTCACATAATATAATACATTACTTCTACTGGTAAAAGAAACACACAAAAAAGCACAGGAAGCAACGCAGTCCAGGTGGCACGCACTCAATATCTTTCATTTCCGACATTCCAAATCATCCATGAGCTCACATGGAACGTATCTACCACCTGACTTTCCAGGATCCTTAATGCCTACAGATTACATCACTTCATGTCGGCAGGTGCACAGATGAATTCAACCCTCCATTTGAGGACCCCCAGCAGCTCCGTGTGTTTGATCCATTCCTGAGCAGGCACTCCTGATTAGACTTGTCAGCTAATCATCAAGTCCTTGATTAGAAAATCAGATGTGCCTGTTAAGGGCTGTGACAAAATTGTGAGATGTCTGAGGTCCCCTAGCAGAAGATTGAAGAGTTGGGTCCTAAGACAAAGAACAAACTGATCTTGAACACAACCAGGTGGAATATTCCACTCTTTAATTATGCAGTAACATTGTTGTTAAAAAATCAGACAACTTGTCAAACCATATTCAATATTGGAATGCAAGTTGTTTTTCTCACATAATGTTTAGTCAAATGTTAATTCATAGACACAAATGCATTCATTCTGAACATTGTGTATTAATTATAAATGAATGCAGATGTTTTATAAAATTGGTAATAGCTGAATGTATCAGGCAAGCGTTGTATGTTCAAATATACCATCATTGTCGCTGAACTGGCCTACACAGGGGGTTTATACACAACGTGTTTATACAGAATCCGCGAGGTTACAAGATCAGATGAGAGTAGATTGTTCCCACGTCCTCCGGTCGGAGCGCGCGAAGCATCAGTGGTCCACGCGCCGCCTTCAGTCTCCTCGCAGTATAGATAGGAGGTTAGCAAGACCGTACGCAGCCTTCCAGCATGGTTGTGTAGTGTTTATATTTCATATTTTGTATATTTCCGAAAGCTCTTACTTAGTGGAGCACCTTCAGATACTTGGGACAGGTTGGTCAACGCGCTACGGCGGTAGAGCATCCAGGCGGGTGTCCGGTTCTTCGTGGCTATCTCTGAGCTAAAGAACACTGGAGCAGAGTTATTCTGCAGCTACAGTAGAGCAGGCGGCTGTTACCATTCTGAGCTTTCCAGAGAAGTGAAGCATGACAGCATTCTCCGCGGGGTGAAAAGGCGATTGGTAACCTTATATTATTAGGTGAGTAACACATTACATGTTTACTATTAAGTGATAGCTATCTGATATATGTTGCCACTATGTTTCAGACACTGGCAGTGAAAGGAGTGCGCGCATTGGCGGCGGATCTGAAACCAATATAGTAGATTCTGCAGCCAGGCAGTTGATAAATGCAAAGAAAAAATTAAAGAATTTCCTATTTGGATTTTAACATAATATATAGTAAACGAATACAGCCAGAGTCTTGGCTTCATATGCCTGGTTCTACGGCTTTCCGTATGTATAGCCTAGCCTACATAAAATGACCGACAGAAGTTTAGTAGCCTAAAATACGTTTTACAGTTACAGTAAATAAAAAGAAACAACCTGTAACAATGTTACTCCAACAATGTCAAATTACTGTATTGGGAGGACTCATTTATCTGAAACTAAAAATAAAAAACTTCGACGTATTGATCGAGGGACAATAAACTAACGTTATATATTGCTGTTCTTTAGCTTAGGACAGGTGACCTAAACGGCCCCTATGTTATTCGCTGGACGTTTTTATGTGCAAGAGACACGTCAACACAAAGAACAACGTGTCCGTCGCTCTGGTTGTCATATTAGTTCACGAGCACAGGCATAGGTTTTCGTAATTCATTTCGTGTCCTGTGGTGAGAGTGACACCCACATGGCTCATCAAGGGCCTGTGGCCAAACCGCTACTCATTACAAAACCGCAGCGGCTCTGGTTTGTTTTCTGGCTACGGTATGGCTCATTATATGGGGGTCATTGTAAGGGGTGCGTCATGACGAAACCCATTGTGACATTATGTTACTCAGACATACTGTAAGGTTAATGAATGGAAAATAACAGATCATTGAATACATTCAATACAGCAGTACCACAATATCTAGCCTGGTATTATCAAAGGCACACTTGGAGATTAGGGATAATTTCCTACTCACCTAGTCAGACGAAATCCCTGAATTCTATGTTGTGGTTGAAGGCATATTGTAAGCTTAGCAGAAGTGCTGGAAGTCTCCTGTTTCTCCGAAAAGCAGGGCTACAGACCATCTAAATACTCTAAAGCTGTTTGGTTATAATTGAGTCATACAAAGCTTTACTATGCAGTAATAAATAATTAATACACATGATAATATTGCTGATTCAATCCACAAGACTCTGTTCATGCATTAACCACCTCACATTTCCCTACTTTCAATTAGAATGGACTAGTACACTAGATACCAGAGAGGACTTCCAGCTATTGAGCTAAGCTAACAAAACGCTACCTTCACCTTTCTCTACACTGTATGCAGAGACATTAAAATTGTATTTGTTATTTTTTCTGACTCTGGTTAAGTAAGAATGTATATAAAAAATACCTATGCATTTTGCATAGCCTGGGACTATCTCCTCAGAATCCCCTCATGTGTATTTCATTAGGTCTATGCTGAGTCTTTCCACGCAACCCCCGTGGATAGGCCAAGTACCCACCAAACCACTGATTAACAGAATGCCAACTCACATTACTGTACATGTACAGTACAGTACAGTTTAAAAACTGTATTAGTATACATTACTGTACTATATACATTACAGTAGATGTACAGTACAGTACTGTTAAAAACTGTATTAGTAAACATTACTGTACTATATACATTACAATACATGTACAGTACAGTACTGTTAAAAACTATTAGTATACATTACTGTACTATATACATTACAGTACATGTACAGTAAAGTACAGTTAAAAACTGTATTAGTAAACATTACTGTACTATATACATTACAATACATGTACAATACAGTACAGTTAAAAACATAACAAATAATCATTTCATTTCAGCACATTTCATGTTACCCCTGTTTTCCCAAACAAAATAACAAGACTGATGTTTTGTTCAACATTCTTAATTATTCACTGTCTCCCACAGACCTTAAACAGCACGTGAGTCTACGAGCAGCCATCTAGCCAAACTAGGCGGGAAGCGTAGCCACTTTTTTCATTTCTTTCTGTTAAAGGTTAGACAAATGCCACAAATAATTGTCCAGAGCAGTTTCCTTATAATGTAACTTTGCGATGGCTTGCCAATGTGATTAACCGTAGGGGATAAGGTCAGTGGGGCCAGTGGATATCTAGTCAGCCTTGCTGTGTTTGTGTGAAAGCCATCAAGTTCACTGTGACAGTAAGGATGTGAGAATGTGAGGTGCAATCATTGTCGAATGAAGATTATTTGTGACAGTAAAAATTGGTCTGGTGCGCCACTTTTTTCTGTGCCGCTACACACAAATGACAGTGTTTCAGGTGGTTCACTACTTCAAAAATTGTGTGCTACACAGGGGATATGTGACCATTTGGGACCATGGCTGTGTTATCCCGAACTGAATGTTATCCTATTGCAGTTGCGACTTCGTCTCCCATGGCAATGCTGGCCAATGTAGGCCACTTTATGGGACTCCTGGCCACATTTCGTCAAGCAGCGTGCTCAAAGCTAGAACCCAGGCTATGCCTCAATGCTGTGACGCAGTGCCTTCAGACTGTGGTGCCAACCAGGAGCTATATTTGTACATACATTTTTTATAAATGGGTTGTGTTTGCAAGCAGGTGTAAAAGTGAGCTAGCAAGTAGTTAACATGACGCCCTGGATCTTAGCTAGCGCTCTGAGTGGCTTCAATTTGCGTAGTGCGCTGATGCCCCACTGACTCACACAGAAATAAACAGACGAGCGTCTACACGTCGTGCTCGCATGTAGCATCTCAGAGGCCGTCCTAGCACCTTTAAACCCACGCGCAGGCACTTTAAGATCAGTTTGCTGCTATCAGAGAGTATGATCAGCGGTTGGACTCTTCCCTCGTAGAAGGGACGTTGAGGTAGATCAAGCTCAGCCACTCTAATGCCTGGCCATTCCATTTTGAGTCAGCTGTTCGCTCTCGCCAACAACAGATGAAATAAATAAACGTAACGGTTATTTTAATGACAGTCTTTATCCATAACTGTCGGTTACAGGGACAGTTATAGAGTAAATGTGGCAGCCCATTTTGGGACCCACTCGGTGAAGAGCCGCAGAGCCAGATGCTGATTGGCTGAGTGCACCAGTGACTAGACTATCTGTGTGGACTCTGTCATGCTAAGCGGGATTACTCCAGTAAGTGAAGCACCAATGGCTAGATTAGCAGCAGAAAGCAAGTCTGCGCCCTGTGCAGTCCCACGTGGCACTTTGTTTCCTATTTACTTCACTTCATTTGACCTGTTCCTTTAGGGCTGTTCTGCATAAAATATGGGCTACTTTTTTTTCTCATCAATGTAACACAGAAGTGCGGTCGAAGATGTAGTAACATACTGTAGTTTTATTCACAGTCTGGTCTCGCAAAATATAATTTTTTTCATATTTTAGGATTTAGAAAAATATGTACATTTGACATTTTCTAACTGATCTTTTCTGTACACCCACAATGCACTACAGTCCTTGTATTAACGGCAACCCATTGAGCAGAGTCGACTAGCCTTCACATGTCAACGGTCGTGTTTTTTATCTTGCCCTGTGCACTTTGCCACTTTGTTGGAACTGATGTTCTACTGACCATATCATTGGAATTTACCTGCTATGGATCCAGGCAGGAATACTGCTTCTGTCTCTGTGGAACCAGAGATGCTGCTCTGATCGTGCAGGCAATCAACTGGAGAATGGCTCACCTAGAGATTCCAGTCTTCTTACTGTTTTATTCTTACTGTTTTATTAAGGCTTGAGTCTTTGTTGCATGCAGGGCTTTCTCAAGACTTAGGATTTGAGATTTCATCCCTTTACATGTGTTTTATTAGATGGTGTGTGAAGCTGGACAAAGCTGCATCACTAGATGCAGGGATTGAAATGGAACACCTTTTCATGTCATGGGACTTTTCATAAAGATGACAATCTTATTCCACTTTGCAGTTACTGGCACACATGGTGTTTTCCTTTCAAAAGGTGTGCTTTTGAACAAACCTTTTGCTTGTATATCTTATTTCCAACTTGTTGGCCTCATGTATTGTATTATCTCAAAAGCGATGTGCCACAGAGTGTAACAATGTACAAGTCAACTGCTGTTGCATCTGTTCATGTAAAACAGATAGAAGCAATTATCTAAGAGCTGCTAGAATGTTGGGGAAATTCCATAGTCAAGTGTTTATCTTCCCATAAAATATGTTTTCTTCTGCAGTTTGACATCACACGGAGGTTTGTTGATATCTTCAGACAGGCAATTAACAGCAGACTAGTCCGAGACATTGAAATAGAGAGAATGATAATTAGATGCCCACAATTTTTAATCCACAGTGAATGTGATAGGAGGGCTCAATGTTGCCAAACTGCTGGCATTGGGGAATAAGCATGAAGTCTATGAAGACTTGAGGCACAGGTGGATTTTCTCTAGTGTGGCGATCATTCAGTCATGCAGTCTGAGATTTTCACTTGTAGCAAAAAAATACATTTTCACTCAATCAAACTAAAACTGTTGTGTCGCATCATCATTGGTATTCTCATGGAAAACTGGGGAAACTTTTTGGACTGATAGAAATATTCTGTAATTGTACTTTTTTCCCCAAGGTCGTGTAGATCATGCTTCGAAATCCGTCTTCATAGAATTGAGCTGAATACTACAGTGCTAATGTGGTTACCGTATATTCTCATTATATTGCTGTTAATAATTCTGTACAGGATGTTTCTATATCTGATCATCAGATGATGTAGAAGTGTCTGGCATCATATTCATCGAAAGGCAGTTCAAAATTGATCTGATTGCTATTGTCATGAGGAAAAGGTCATGTTCTGAAGCTTCTGCGCTTTTACCATGGTTATAATTTAATGTTCTGTGAGTCACGGATGGGTTATTTTTCCCCGCCTGGCATAGCTGATGTCATGGCAGGGCACTGCAAGAAGAGAAGCTAAACACATTTGTCAAAAAAATGTCAAGCACTCACTCATTTTAAGTGATTCACTCTTTATCTAATAGCATCTCTAGTCATTCCGTCGTGCGCATTGCTTTCGCCAACCAGTCATTTCCCGTTGTCCATTTCGACGTCTCACTGTCAGCTACCTGCCACACTCGCTTGCTGACAATGTTTATGTAAGGACGTATGTAATCAAGGAGAGACAATGTGCCTACATAGTCTGGCGCTGCTAAATGCTGCTATAATTAGATATTTTGCATATTTTCAGTTATCACATACAGTCTTTTGCAGCTGCCATAGCTAGATCGGTTTAAACAATGCCCCGTTTTTTGCTCACATACCATCGCATTGTCTAAGATGATTAGTTTCATTATGAATTCATGATTCCCATCATACAAATGCATGAATTCACTGTGGAATTACCGTGAAAAAATAAACATCTTCTGTGTATTATTTAAACAACGTTGAGCTATTCAATAACTTTATACTTTCAAAAGAGATGTGAGGATACACTTATTTACCCATTAACTGTTGCTCACATCTATCAGTGTTGTTCAGGGGGGGTTTGCAGGAACAACAATGGCTTCCGTAGGTCAGTACAACATCGTCCGTGTCACATCCAGTTTGTTTGAACTGTTATCTTATGCTTTTGTTCGTCTTTCTTCTGTGTAAGTAGCGATGCCTTATGTCATGCAGCTTTCTGGGGTGTATCGACAGATACGCTTCATGAAAGGGCTCTCGTGTTTCCAGAATGCTCCACAGCACTCGCTCTATGTAAAGGTTCAGAGGCTGTGAAAACCCTTCTTCTAGTTCGCCACCAACTTGACCACGCGCCCCCAATGGCACCCTCTTCACCAAAGGGCTCCGGTTGAACCTAGTGCACCGCTGAGGGAACAGACTGCCAATTTGGACCCGGCTCTAGTGAGCCGTCCTCAGCGTGGCCTGAACGATCCTCAGCGTAGCCTGAACGATCCTCAGCGTGGCCTGAACGATCCTCAGCGTAGCCTTCACAAACAGCAGAACGCAATGAAGAGGCGCTATGGATTCTACAATGGATATCCATGCAGCCGAGACAATGGCGGCGGATGCAGTTCCACTTCACAGAGAGGAATATTTCCGGAGCCAGGCTACAGTAGGTGTCTGCCGAGTGCTGAGGACCGTGGAGACGATAATGGGGGTAATGTGCTGCTTGTCAGCCGCATAGAAGTGCCAAAGATATCAAAGAGGAGAAGACATAGATTCCTCCATGAAATATGAATCAATGACATTAGAGACAAAGAACAAAGACCAAAACTCTTCCTGTGTTTGTTTAAGGTGGGGAGTGTTTGTGAAGTGTGGGTTGTTGTGCGTGCGTACGTGCGTGCGTCTGTGTTGGAGGGTGTCGTTGAAGTACCTGATTTATTAAGCGTCTTATGACACTTCAATGGATGCTTTGATCGTCAGCTGAAGGGCACAGAGGCTTGTTGTGACAGACCCTAAGGCAGGCATCACAATTGTTGCCTTCTCATGTCTCACTCATATATAAAACATCTGCCCGGATTCACATCTACATATCCTCAGCAATTTGAATCATGTCAATTTTATATTTGTCTCGTGTCAGATAAAGCGTACTTACAAGCCCGTTCTCAACACTACAACTGAAAGTAAATAAGATTTAAAAAGTACAATCATAGAAAAATAACAAAGATTAAACATGTGAACTGAATAAAGTTTAGCAAGAAAATATTAAATGCATGGGAATGGACAGAGATACTTGACAATGTAGAATAAGAAGAGTACCAGGTATAGGATGTATTAAATATATACTAAATATTAAATAGGACAAGTAGCAGCAGCAAATCTGGAATTGTGTGTGTGACGTCGGTAAGCATGTGCGTATATTTGGATTTTGTGTGTCAGTGAGGTGTTTATGTGTGAAGAGTCAGTGCAGGACAGCACAATGTACAGTCGCTGACCCCGGTCGCTGACCTCCTCCCTGTAAGCTGTCTCATCTCGTCTGTGATCAGGTCTACCTCTGTCCAACTCTACTGCTCTCCCTGCAGGCCATTTCAGCACCATCGATGGTCAGGTCTACAGCTGTCTCTGTAGTCGCTCTCATATCCATCAGTGATCAGATCTACTGCCATCCCCGAAGGGCGTCTCTTTGGACTCTTAATATGTTCACCTGGCACAGCCAGAAGAGGACTGGTCACCCCTCGGAGCCTGGTTCCTCTATAGGTTTCTTCCTAAATTTGGCCATCTTAGGGAGTTTTTCCTAGCCACTGAAGTTCATCACTATTGTTGTTTGCTCCCTGGGGTTTAGGGCCGGGTGTTGGGTGAAAGCACTTTGTGACAACTGCTAATGTAAAAAGGGCTTTATAAAATAAATTTGATTGATTTGATTGATTTGCCATCAGTGATCAGATCTACTGCCATTCCTGAAGGGCGTCTCTTTGCCATCAGTGATCAGATCTACTGCCATCCCTGAACGGCGTCTCTTTGCCATCAGTGATCAGATCTACTGCCATTCCTGAAGGGCGTCTCTTTGCCATCAGTGATCAGATCTACTGCCATCCCTGAAGGGCGTCTCTTTGCCATCAGTGATCAGATCTACTGCCATCCCTGAAGGGTGTCTCTTTGCCATCAGTGATCAGATCTACTGCCATCCCTGAAGGGTGTCTCTTAGCCATCAGTGATCAGATCTACTGCCATCCCTGAAGGGAGCTTCTTAACCATCAGTGATCAGATCTACTGCCATCCCAATATGCAACTTCATTGCCGTTTGGAGATGCATTGGAAAGAGTTCTGTTCAAGCAAACCGAGCTTGATGTTTAGTTTGTCTGTATTGCTGGGCATCTCACTTTGTAATCTATTATTGTCTACAAGTCTTGCCACATCTGACAAACTTTGGAACTTTTGGAAATGGACTTCACCTTCCTCCTGTCTGGTCCTTTTCTCTGCTGGATGGCTCATCAGACATCATACTTGGAACACTTGTGTGCATTTGGGTCGGTTTTCCTTTCATTGAAGCCAGTAGATCTGGCTGTTAGTTTTGCACAGATACTATCTACGATCCCTGGTCTTGGGATGTTTGTGAGGTAACTGTTGGGAGAACATAACCTAGGCACTTGTTGATGAAGCCCATGACTGGAAAACTTCACCCTGGACTTCCCATCACTACACACACCTGTTCCCCATCACCCTGGACTTCCCATCACTACACACACCTGTTCCTCATCACCCAGGACTTCCCATCACTACACACATCTGTTCCTCATCACATCACCCTGGACTTCCCATCACTACACACACCTGTTCCTCATCACATCACC